>CAEFZY010057193.1:0-52062 GCA_903066815.1 Brachyrhaphis roseni
AATTTCCGAGGGAACAGACCCACTAGGACTGTGTGACTCCACAGCTGCTTGTGTCTCATTAATGTTAGCAGATGTTGGGAGGTATGATGTCTGATTCTGTTTCATAAATATACAGTTCTGGAAAAAATTATTTTACCCTTTATAGATACATGTTTAAGTAAAATGAAGATTGTTGAACTACTGACATGTCTCTGAAGATCCAAGCAAAACCTTAGTATTTATTTCCAGAAAATGAGAAAAGGTCAAAATAACAAAAAAGATGCAGTGCTTTCAGACCTTGAATAATGCCAAGAAAACAAGTTTATATTCATTTAGAAACAACAAAACTAATGTTTTAACTCAGGAAGAGTTCAGAAATCCATATTTGGTGGAATAACCAGGAGGTTTTCAATGAGGTTCAGTGCAGTGGGCTCTTAATCTTTTCCAGACCTGTATGTAGTTATTAACAGTTTTAGTTGGACAAAACTATTTAATTTCTTATGTGAATATATGTAAATAAGCAGTGACGTTTAGAAAAATGCACCAACAAATAACTTCTCTTGGTCCTTAGCCCTGCTGGGGGCTAAGGACCCCTAAAGGTCAGATCCTAGAATCGCCCCTGGTCACAGATATTTTGGGTAAAAGAGAAATAGAAAAGTAGATAAATAAAAGTACATACCAGAGCAAAGGATAACTAATTAAATGAATAATTTCTCCCTTTTCCCTTCTCCTCCCCTTTTTCTGATTATTGGGGGGAAAAAATTAAATCTGCAGCTTTTTGTGTCAGTTCTCAGCACAGGAGCAGAAGCAGCAGGGTAAAATCTAAATGCACGGTCATCTTAAAGCCAGCCTCTCCCTCCGCCCTGCAGGCGCGTCCCAGTGGGCGCTGACCCCACCGACGACCCCCACCATGCTGGAGGGACTGTGGAACCCGCACACGGAGCTGGGGGAGCCAAGCCCTCAACCTCCTGGTTATGAGGGCAAGAACATCCTGAAATAACGCCGTAACAACCCTCAAAACTTTTCACTTACCAAGCCATTTTATCTGCCTCCTCCAAGACAAAATAATAAAACCGCTGATCTTTAATGCAAAGTTGATGTGAAGTTAAAGCAGCGGGACGGACCTGAGCTTATTGCCTCCTGCAGTTTGTTTTAACCTAAGCAGACGTGCAGAGACTGCCGGTGAAACCGTCTGATACGATGCGACATTTTGGCTTAAGCACTAAATCAAACATTTCTACTGCTTTAAATGAAAAGTTTTATAAATGTTGAGCAAATTATAGAAAAATCTACAGTGAGTTTCAAAAGTTTCACTTAAGAAAATCCAACATTACTTGCGTAAATAAGCACATTAATAATTGTCATCAGCCCACATTTAATTAGTCTGAGCTACGTCAGTGTTGATAAAGAGACGTTGTTTCTCCCATGCAGACATTTGTGTCTCTGAAGGCTGGAGATTTATCCACAATTAAACCAATTACAGCAGAATTTAAAGCTTTTCGTTAAAGAGAAAAGTTTCACACTTAAATTGATACTTCTACAAATTGAACTAAAGCTGGATGTAATTTCTGTCTCTGGAGCAAACTTTAACTTAAGGAAACAATTAAAAATAAAGTATAAGAAGGAAAGAGAGTAAGAAAACATATCCACATGCAAACAATAGAAAACAGCTAATGATAATAAATGAAAAGTTGTGTTTTGTGTTTAATCCGTGAAATTCTGAAAGTTTAAATGATTTCCTTGTTTTATTACATCATTTAAATATTTCTTATATATACATATTATTCACTACAGTGTCCAGTCAGATCAGGGTCCAAACTTTTCACCTGTAGGGCCACATTTTTTAAATTTCATTATTAAAACTGAAAAGAGTGTATTTGTTAAGACATTTGTTGTTTTTCTTTGTTTTGATATACAAAATCTATTAATTAAGCAAAGTAATCTTTTTTGCAGAAAAGGAATCTGTGAGTCAAAATATAAACAGGTTTTTGCACAATTGGCATATTAAATGACCGATAAATATTTTCCAAAGGTTTTTGGATTGTCCTCATTTTTTCTTTATTGATTTTTTTTTTTAACATTTGGCAACAAAATTAGGGCACTGCTTGTTTTTAGGAAAATGTTTTCAATGAAAACAGAAAAATACTTTCTCTCATACCTAAAAGAAGAAAAAAAAAGATTTTCTTTGTCTTCAAAAGAGCTTGAGGAGAAAATTTGTTGCTTTGGCCGAACAAAATCATGCAGAGGGCCACAAATTGTTCCCAGACCCACAATTTAGACATCCTTGGTTCAGATAAATCTGCTTTGTTTTCACACTACAGCATAAATCAAACTCCTTTGTGCTTCCTGTTGTGTATTAATGCACACCTGCTGCAAGGTGCAAATACTGAGGCTGTTATTTTCTCTGTAATCATCACATTTAAATCTGGGATCACAAGCTGACCCTGAATCTGTTACACATGGTAAATCTTAATGGGAACTGTTGTCAGGGGAGCAAAATAATTAATTGTTGTTTGAGTCCAGAGCAGATTTTTGTATCACGCTTATTTATCTTGGAGTACTGGTGATAAATCCGTGCAAAACGTTGGAGTAAAATAAATTGATTGGTTGCATGTTAGCGTGATTACGTTTCTCTTTTCAATCTTTTGCTAAATGAAAAGTCTCTTTTGTTTTATGTGGTTTTACGTGTCACAGTGACTCCAGGTCTGAATGCTCACTTCGTTTTTCGATATCGTAAATATTGCAACTCATTTCTTTTGAAAACTTTTCCAGATGTTCACATTTAAGCAGAACATCATTTAATGTTGCTGCAACGAGCCGTGCCAAGTTCAGGTACCCCAGGTTCAACTTTCCAATAAATATTATCTCAACCGTGCACAACTCTGAAAATATTTCCCCCTTTTTTTCCTGATAAATCTTGATTCGAAGTCCAGAATCTACCTGCTCTATAAAACCAGGAAGTTTCAAGGTTTATCAGACTGAAAGATTTATCAGCTGGTTCCTGTTCTCACCGACAGACTCGCTCTGCCTCTGTAAAGTTCACCTGGTCTCTGTGTTGAAGTGTTTCCTCTCAGAGGAGAGTGGAGTCAAACTGATAAAGAAAAGTTATAGAAAGAAGCTGGTGATGGTATTTGTCATGATGCGTGAGGATTTGCGTCTGTGTTGATACTGTAATTCAGTCTGTCTCAGTGCTACCTTTATTGATTTCAGAGGAGCTATCTGTGTATTTGTCGTTATATATAAGGTCAATAAACAGCTAAAATCAATGTTTATAACAATCGATGTTGCATTCTCCATTATTTCGCTTCCTGCACAGTGATTTCCTTTGATTTAATTTGCCTCTGGTTTTTTTCCCTCCTCTCCTTGCCGACTGTTTGCTTGCTGGAGTGCATGCGGTTGCCCCTTGCTGCTGCTTGTCCGTTTCAATGACGTGTGCCTGTGTTTCTGTGTGTCCCTGCAGGAAACACGTTGTGTAAGTCAGGAAGCATCGCCGTCTTCGGGAACGTGGTGTACAGCGGACTGCTGAACGATCACCTCTGGCATTTGGGAGTGCCCCTCTTTACGAGACTGGTAAGAGCAGCTGGGCCCCTCTGTGCACACTTACCTTCGTTTTGTCAGAAGAGTTTCACACAGTCAAGCTGAATCCAGCAGACATCAGGTGTGGGATTCCCAGAAGCCTGTAATGGGCTGTTTCTGAAGGTTGTTCTGCTGACATGTGTTGTTGAACGTTGGCTCCTGCGTGCAGGACGTCGCAGCAGGACGTCTGCTGTGGATTTACTCACCTTATTTTAGCATTTAGCTCCTAAAAGCGCTCCGTTTAAAGAAGATTACCTCCAAAACAATTAGTTTTTCCTCCAGTAGCAGAGAAAAGGGTTGACTAAATAATTCAGGATGTTTGGTTAAATAATTACATGGCTTTAATGAAGAACTACAGCAGTTGAAGCGTGCGTTAACAATTAATGACAGATGTCTTAGCTCTGATTGTTAAAGGGAAACCGAAACGTTTGTCGCTGCTGCTGCAATGCAGAAGCAGGAATCTCACAGCAATTTTCCCACAGAAAAATAAATTCAGCACGGCCCTTTTTCTTCCCGTTAATTACCCTCTTTCCAAGCGGGTTGCACGTTTTTTTAATTTTTTATCAATGTTTGTTATTGATTCAATCTGTCGCTGTAGCTGTCATTTATGAGTCAGGAATTAGTGTTGATTGGTGCACGAGGGTTGCATATAATTGGGTTACATTAAATAGATAATTCAGCTGATCTCATAAATGTCTGATGTGAAGGCTTGTTTGATTATCAATTAATGTCAAACTGAGATGCGAGAGGCTGTCTGGATTCCAGTTGGGTTTAGCTTGCAGGGCAACATTTCCAAATAAAAATAAACCTTCTCATCATGACTGTAGACGTCTGTGCAGCGACATATGATGGAAATATGATAGATTTAGTGTAAACCAGAGGAACGGATGCTCTGACTTACCATGATTTTTGTTTTGTCTTTTTTTGTTGTATTGTCATAAATTTTGTTGTACAAGTTCTCTTTAACTTAAAAATTCAAATATACTTTATTAACGCTAAAGTTCAGATAAAATATAAGCAAATTGTGACTAAATTAAATAAAGGTTTATGACTTCAAGTCTCTTCTTGCTACCTACTGTTTAAAAAAAAAAAAGAAATTGTGTGTGTAGAGAACTTCCAGCAAATCCATAACAGACATGTCGCCTAACTAAACCTCCTTTATTTTATTTTATTTTCACATCATATAAAATAATAAAAATATTCTCTTAATCTGGATTTGGTCCCTGTCTGAAGCAGGCTCCTGGGCGTTTACACGTCAAACCTCCAGTTTTTAAAAAGATTTTATTTCAACAATAAAGACTCAAACTGCCCAACAGAACCGGCCAGGTAGAAATAACTTTTACATTACAGATATTTGTGTAAAACATGTAAATTAAAAATGATGGCCATTATTTAAACTGTGTTTTGGTATTAATTAGATACCAAGTAAAGGCCCACTTTGACCTTTTCATTGTTTTCATTTCTGTTTTGTTTTTTTTAACAACATTTTTTAGAATTTCTTCAAAGTTTGTAGACTGTCATTTTAACGTGTTAAAATGATAAGCAGAAAAAATAGAAAAACAAATCTTAATGCATTTTTTCTGAATAAAAAATAAAAAAAATATCATTTGAGAGGAAATCTAAATAAATATTTTTTGAGATAGATTTAAGAAGCTGCTCTAAAACAAAATTTTACCACTCTAGTATCAATCTAATACTAATGCCCACTTTGAATCAATATTATCAATACTTTAAATCGATCCGTACGTCTCTGGTGCAAACAACTGTGGTGAGAGTTTGAGAGAAAACTTCAGTTTATCTAAATCAACTTAAAATTAAGGCAAATATTAACTAGTTAATGTTCATAACTGGTTGTTAAGATACCCGACTTCTGTCATTCTGCCCTAAAAAAACAGCAACTCAAGAACTGAAATACTGATTAAAATATTTATAACGGGTAAAAAGTACAAAAATAACATTCTTATTGCATTAAATTGAATCAATTATCTGCTTCTAGTATAGTTTGTGTTTCACTTTAAAGACCAATCTCTCTGTTTGGATTCACCATGACCTTTAACCTTGCAGCCAATAAAAGGTCATTACAGTTATGCACCTCCAGAGAAACACCTGGTGCTGGTAAGTGTCCATTCAGGTGTCATTAAACTGCAGCAGGAGATGATAAAACATTAAATAACTGGCACTGGGATGTAAAGCATACCACAAGCTATTATTATAACTTTTTTAATCAACAAAATACTTTACAAGTCAGTTTTAGCTTCTGTTTTACTTTGAGAAAACAACATTTTGTTTTCAAATGAATATATGAAGGTAGAAATAAATTTACTTCCTGCTGCAGAGAAATTAACACATTTTCAAACATAAAGAAATCAATTTAAAATAATGCAAAAAAATCTTTCAATGCTTTCAGTAGATCCAGAACAGTGAAAACAATCAGATATTAATGTAAGAAACATTAACATTTTGAGCACTGCTCTGGTGCATTATGGGAAATGTAGGATTCAGTGTTTTTGGAGCTTTGCCCATAGTAATGACTGAAAGTCAGGATTTCTCATTCTTTTGAGTTTAACTATCCGTCGTTAATCTGTCCCTTGCAAGTCACCCAACTTTATTGGAATTCAGTGCTAAATTGCTGGTGTGTCTCTAAACTTTTTCCATGAATTATGCATTTAGTATAAAATCACTCCCTGCCCTCGGCATCATAAACCAGTCGAGCTGAAACACAGGGAGGAGATTTTTATACCTAAATCAGTGTCTCGGATGGTCCTTTTGAAATAATCGAGAGAAATCAAATAAAAAAGTATTGTGATGCTGGAAGCCTGATTTTTAGTCTCCAGAAGCCAAATTCTGTGTGTTATTAGAGGTTCAGCAGTAATGGCTGCGGAGCAGCAGGGATTCAGAGCAAACATGAGGGTGCAAGACAGAAATAAGCATAATTAGCATCTAACACAAACAAGGTACAAGAATTAAGTTCAACTGAGGAGAGAAATATTACAAGCTAATCATTTTTTGTTGCACCTTTCTGGGGAAACATGTCTGGGGAAACTAGTCCTACCCTAGACATCATAATGAACTCAGGACAGCTACATTGCAAAAACTAAATCTTACCAGATATTTTTAGTTTAGTTTTTAATGCAAATTCCTGAAGTAAGACAAAACTAACTTTTAAGGAAGAAGTAGGAGCTTGTTTTGAGTCAGTAATCCTTTAAAATTTATGAAAATCTACTTGTTCCATTGGCAGATAAATTCATTTATAACGAGATATTTTTTTTCCATGTTATAAGTTAAATAATCAGCTAACAGAACAAGACATTTTTCATCAATATTAAGGAATTATTGACTAAAAACAAGCTCCTATTTCTTGTTGAAAAGTAAGTTTTGTCTTACTTCAAATGTATTAAGATATTTGGAATAGAAACTAGTCAATGATACTTGGTAAGATTGGATGTTTTTGCAGTGTATATCTGTCATGGCAGCTTTCAGAGAAAAGTTGCGACTTCTTGCTGCGACGGAAAGGTGCAGGCTGGTAGCGCAGCGCCACGCCTGGCCGGCCCAGCGGTGGGATCAGCAGGACGCGCTGAGAGCCTTCGCATCCCAACACACAGCCCCTAATTACTGCACAACCCCGCCAGTTCGCACCCTTAGGCCAGTACTGACTGCTCAATGCCAAGATGTAAACACTGCATTATTAACACTACATACAGTCTGAGCACACAGCGATGTTTAATGTACTTTTTGGATGTCTACACGGAGGCATTACATCAGAGGGATTGTTGATGTGCAGCGGCATACAATGAATTTATTGTCTCCCAGACAGAGCGTTCCAGGATTAGCAGATGGACGATTTGCTGCGTGAAGTAATGTATGCCTACAAATGATGCTTAATGATATCTTCCAGGGACGGAAGCGAAACATCACCGTTTTCAAGGCTAAATGTACAGAGTGTGTCAGAAAGCTGCAGACGCAGGATTAGGTAACGTCATGTTTTTTAGTTATTGGCTGATGTAGATGGACACAAAAATATCTTCTTTAAAGAAAAAAAGATGGATTTTTGCATTCATCTTACTTTTGGAGTATTTAGAACTACAAACATTGACCTACTTATTTTTAAAAGCTAATATTTATTCTCAAATAAGAAAAAAATCAACCCAGAAAATGTAGGAGCTGTGTGCCTGTCTGTTTTTTATCTTCAGTGATTTGCAGATACAAATATCTGACTATTTTGTTAATTTGAGTAAAATGGAAATGGTTTAATTTATTATTGAGCAGATAAAATAAAAACGGCACTAAGGTTTGCTTTAAAACTTTAATACATTTTTTTTTTTCAATTTTTGTGGCCCCATGTGGTTTCAACTTAACAACTTTAGCCCTCATGGAAAAACATTTGGATGCTGCTGATTTAGAGTTTGCAGAAAGTTGAACACATCACTAATTTAAACTGGTTTTAAAAAAAACGGTAAAAGCCCAAATGAAACTCAGCTGAGACGATTCTCTGTTGATGCAGGAAGAACAGCGGCTGAAAATATCAGAATGTTTGCAAATTTTCACAAAGCATTTCTGATAAATGGGTAAAATAGTGTTTATTACTGCTTTTCTTATTTAATTGACTCATCAGATAAGTTTGCACATTTTAGTTTGTTAGGAATTTGTCTGTGCTTGTTGTAAATTTGCCAGAAAGAGATGTTTTATTAATATTAGAGGCATTTTGATACAGTGAATTTGATTCTTATTAAGTGAATTTTATTCATCAAACTAAAAAAAGATTCCACTAATCTTTTTTTAGTTGAATCTTCTTACCACATTTGAAGTTGCTTCGTGAATTTCATTGGGCTGCTTCAATTCACTCATTCATAAATTTCTAAAATTAAACCAAAGTTATTTCCTGACATTATACTGTTAGAAAACAGTTAAATAAAATCCTTAAATGTATCATAAAAAACTCAGAAATATAATAAGATCATAAAATCAGACATTGCAACAGAAAAAGCCATAAGTTTCTTACGTCTAAGTGATTAATTTAGGAACAATCCGGGTTTTTTTCTGCATCGGAACATTTCAGGTCCAAACTCATGCAGCCGTGTTGCAGCTTCAACCTCCTGTGTCCTGGGTCCAGTTTATGGAGAGTCTGAACCCGGAGATGTTCTGGTACAGGGAAGAGCCCGGTTCCACCACTTAAGCTTTGGAAAATCTCCAGATGCTCCTCGCAGCCGTTTATCACCTCAATCCTTGATGACGTTTTTATCATAAACGTCTAACTTTATGATACCAGTAAACGTCTGAGTTTTTTCCAATGACATTTCTGACTCTTAGTTGTAATTATTATAAATATATGCCTTTAAATATTGAGAAAGATTTTCATCAGAAAATATCCATGTATTTACTTTTTACTCCGTTTTCATTTTCTCTACGTCATCAGAGCAATAGTTGCTTATCAGGTTGCAGAGAAATCTCACTTCCCATCAACAGCATTCTGGATTATCTGATGATTTTGCTTAGTAGAGTTTATTTAATTTGGTTGGTTCCCTGCATTAAACTGAATTTAAAGCACTGTTCCTTTAATATTAGTAGAACTGACTTCAGCTTTGTTCCAGATGCTCAATGTTGGCATCTTTTATCCACCTTTAAGTTAGTTTAGATGCATCTACAGTTACTTTTGCTGTCTGATCCAGTCTTGAGCCCTGAGGCGAAGTGGAATTGGTTTCACAGTGAATCCAGTTTTATCTCAGTGTCTTCTGGAGAAAACAAGATACTGAGATGGTTAATAAGATGAAGCTTGAGCTGCTTGGTCATAGTAACTGGAAGTGTTGATGGAGTCGAGACTAATATCTACTGCCAGGCGTCACACCGTCACTCCAATCTCCAACTAAAGTTTCAAACTGGTTTGTTTGAGATCCAAACTGGTTTCAAATGGAGAATTCAGGCTAATATTGATCTATATTTATCCTACATGAGTAGATCTGAAAAAACAAACCAATGGTAGAAAACCAAGTGGACAAACAAGAAGTTTGTGATTTATAATTGAATGTAAGACAACATGGCATTCCTTCTGCTGATGAGTGTTTGTAAAACCTCCAGGGAAAAATATCTTCACATTTATTCTCATTCTGCATGAGTAGATCCACATATCCTGCAGCCAGAAGAAAATACATTAAAAGCAGAAATATAGAAGAATAGAAGTGAAATTTTTAAGCAAATTTAATATTTCAGAGTTTAGCCCGAGAGCCAGCTAGAGCTGATTCATGCAGCTCACTACTGCAGAACATTATGGAAAATTAATGCGACTATGTTCACCACATAGTGTCCACTTCCTGCAACCTCCATATTCTCCTATAAAAAGCAATGTATTCTTTGCTCACATAACTTGTAGGAAAATGTCTAATTTTGGACATTAAGACAATGAGTGATTTGTGATCTTTGAGGAATATAAGTGATGCAGAATGATGGAAACCACCATTCTGGATTCTTAAAGCTCCAATGCAGAGAATGTAAACAAGATAAATCCGAATTGTAATGAAATGAATGATTAATTACAACCCTAACCTGAAGGTTTGAAGCTTAAAAACAGAAACATGGCAGATGTGAAATGCCTGAAAGTGAAACCCGTAACCGTGACAACACACAAAACCATTTAAAAATGTCAATATTTTCCACAGAGCAATAAAAGAATCATGTGAAATACTTTTATGTTAGAGAAGATGTAAAATGTTTTGTTTTGTGAACATATTCCTGGATAATTTGTTGTGTGGAGCTGACCGAGCGGTTCAAATGTTTCTGGGAGTTGAAAGGGGGGAAGAAACAAAGAGGTGAAAGAGGGTTTTTGTTTCCCTCTGTGAAACCGTCCTGATGTGATGTATGTGGGATAGAAACGTCGATACCCACCTGTGGAGCTGATGAAGACACATAAAGAGATAAAACGAGCAGAGCTTCAGATCCTTTTCACCGGGTTGTAAAGCGGGTCACTCCATAAAGTGAAGTGTGTGATTAGAGGAAAAACCAACCTGGGAGACTCAGGATGGAGCCACATCCCTCTCCGAGTTTCGGCGTCCCACCAGCTGAGACCTGGCCGAGCGCGGCCCACGGTTTGATGGATGAGGACAAAAAGGCCGAAGCTGCCATAAGCGCGGCACCGGCGCTCTGCGGGGAAGAAGATCTGCCGGTTGTCTCCTCTGGAGTTCCTCTAATGATGGGATCTGGGTTGAGTTCGGCACAAGTTGTTCTGTACGTAGCGGTGTGCTGCAGAGCAGAGGTGAGATGGTCATGAAATATTCAGAGAGCAGATATGGAGTCAGTGAAGATCGGACGTAGACGGACATTTTAGGCAGAACGCACTCTGTGTGAGGCCCTCGCTTCCTCTTCTCTTTGAAAGCTCCATCTTTATAATGGATGGCAGAACCTCCTGGGAGTGTCTAGACGCTGGTGGGAAATCTAAATGCCTGGGAAAGCCGCTCGCATCCCTGGTAAGTAGTGCCGAGCGCGGGAAAAGTGCAACTCAGAGGGGCGACAGGAAGTAAGGAAGATCACATCTTCACGCCGATTATCTCCATCCTCACCTCAGATGGCATTTTCATCTGTAAGTAAAGGACGTCGGGATTATTCAGGCATACATGTTGCCTGACTCTTATTTTCTACCTTTCTGCCTCTAACCTCAGCTGCCCTCGGCAGCAGACCTCGATGCTCTCTGTCTACAACCTCACCACCCCTGCCTGTCTGCCCTCCACCTTCCTTCGTTCCCTCGGCCTCTCCCCCCCTCAGTTATTTATGAGCAGGACTTGAAATAGACTTCAGTATTTGATAAAAGCGTGATCTTTAATCTGAGTTGCCTGAGAAGTGCATTTCATTTTTATTTGCCATCATAGATTGATGGAGGAGTGTGGAGGTTATCCTCTTAGAGATTGCTAATGTAAATCCACGGCGGACATGTTGGATATGCAGGACTTGTGTTCGTGCAAAGCAAGACCAGATCTTCTGAAAATCTGCCGTTGACGTCAACTATTGTTTCAATTCCTGTAAAATTACCCGTTGCACGTCTCGCACCTTCCACTCCACGTCTCACCGTTGGGTTGGGCTTTTCTGGGGAAAGCAGGAAAAATAAAACGGGTGATAAATCCAAGATGACAGTAACGCTGTATGGAGGAGGCCCCTGGTGTATCGGTTCGCTCAAAGCCAGCTGCAAATCCAGCTCTGCCTCCTTATGTGGCAATTACTGATGTGTAACATAACCTGCGTGTATCTGCTCAGTTCATTACGGCGACGTTCTCTATAGCTGGCAAATGTTCTTTAAGATCCTACGGCAAATTAGCTCATCCCCCCAGGACGCCTTTTATTGGATGATCCTGCGCCAGAGGATGCCGCAAAACCACTCTGGGCTCTCCGCAGCCTGGCCTCGGTCGCCACAGGGTTAATATTTAAAAGCGTGAGCTCCCAGTCGTGTATTGATGATATGTTTTGAAAATTGCTGAGGCAGGCTCATTGTTACAGTGCTGTCTAGGAGATAGCCAAGCCTCCCTCCGACACCACCACCCGTCCCTCCTTTATAGCCGCCAGATGGAAAACACACTAAAGCATGTAATGTAATATAGCTTGGCACACGGAGGTGTTTCACACCAACTTCATCTGGCCTCTGATCTGCCACAACACATCACCTGGAAGAAGGTTGTTTTTTTCTTTTTTCAACCAGAAACGCTGCTGGTCACTAACCCAGACGGAGGAGGAAGAGTGGAAAACAAGTGGAAAATAGGCTGCGCCTCCCTGACGGCTGAGCCACTTCTCTTCCAACTCCATCTTTTATTTTTGCTTTTATTCTTATCTTCAATGAACTAAAACTGCCACAACTTCAATACAACTCGTCTCAGTCACAGACGGCAAGAAGAAGAAAGAGGCGCGATCTGTTAGTCCTCCACCATCACCCCTGCCCTCCCCCTCCCCTGCAGAGATTTCCACCATCAGCTTCCTGCCCTCCCCCCACCCCCACCTCTTTCTCTCCGTCCCTCGCCCCCCCTCCCCTCCCCGGAACGCTGAATTTTACAGTACCGTCTGCAGGATCCCGGATTGTGCGGCGCACTCCTCTATGCAGAGCAACACGGCTCCGGTGGAGGAACGCTGGAGGCAGCTGTCAAGCGCAGGCTGCTGCTCCTGCTGCTCTAGTTGAGCCTCGGCGCCGTACCGACTGATTTCACATTCACCAATAAGAGACGGCACAGGGGGAAGAGAGAGAGACACATACAGAGAGAGAGAGAGAGAGAGAGAGAGGGAGGGAGAGTCTCGAAGTGAGTGGTGTGGAGAGGCAAGTGGAGTGGAAGAGTGTCAAAAGAAAAAAGAGGTTACAACACCTCCCCAGCTCTCTTTCCTTTTTCCCGTCTGCTTTTTCCTTCTTTCTCGTGTTGGCTCAGAAGAGGAGGAAGAAAGGGAGCTTTAAAAAATTAACTGAAGAGCAAGAAGAAGAAGAAGGGGGTAAGCCTCAAGTCAAGCTTCGTTGAAGAGTTGAGGAGAGCTGCCTCCGTGGAACAAGGACCAGTAGAGCTCTGTCCAAACACTCGGACCCCTCGTGACTCCCACGCTGGCTGGACTGGTCCCGGTGCTCGGTCCCACTCTCCTGCCCTCACCTGCCCACACCTGTCCCGCTTCAAACATGATGATGTACTTTTGGGTGAGTACCGGAGCTCCCTTTAGGTTGATGTTGTTCTCCAAGCAAGCTGCTTGGTGTCTGCGATGCTGCGCCTCCCAACACGCTGATGGCTTTTCACTTCCATGTGTTTTATTGATGCCGGGTGCTGCAGCGAGACGCCATGGAGGCCTGTGTTTACGTGTCTCTTTTATTCAGGGGAAGGATGTTGGAACGGTGATATTAGCGGCTCCAACACCTTTTACAAGTTGTTCCTCCACTTCCAGTGATGGCAGAGCGACCCGGCTTGGTTTCTGAGTTCGTCCGGCTGCTTGGGGTCTTCCGGGGACATTTTATGATCTGGGTCTCACATGCTGTTGCTTTCTCTTCCCATACGTCTGAGTCGTAAATGAATCGGCATCAAAACGCAGGTTGATTAGGGATTGTTAACCAGAGCTGCTGATTAATTCCCTTTGAGATCATGTGTGATTAGTCAGATTGGTTCTGTCTCCTCGGTGGTTTGTTTCCTCACCACAACAATACCCGCCCAGACCTTCGCTGCTTCGCTCGCTGAAGATCATTTTAATCCTCCGCTGGTTTGCTACCTTCGTACCTCCACAGAAACAAAAAGTAAATGAATATTTGCAGTATTTCCACTGTAAACAGTCTGAACTGTAATGCAGTTATAGATGTGTCTCCTGCAGAAGCTGAGTGTGTGTGTGTGTAGGTATTGATCGTGAGTTCAGATTTCTGGGGAGAAAACATCTTTTTTTGGGATGGGGGTTTATTTCACCTGGAAGAATCCATTATAAATGACTTTATACCTAAAACATTTTCTTGTAGTTGAAGCAAAAAACAAAGGATGAATAAGTAAAGTGTGCCATGCATGCAGTGGGCATCGATCTGAAGCTCACATTTCTGGGTAGACAGGCTGCTTTGAGGCCAAAGTTACAGTCTAGTGCTCAGATTTGAAGCATTTGTAAAGTTGTGGGAGTGATGGGAAGGAGTATGACTTCCAGCTTGTGTCCTAACTAAAGGAAAATAATCCCATCCATGGTGTGGCTTGGTGCGAGGCCTCGCTCCGGCTGAGGCCTCTTTGATTCTCGTCCCTGAGCCTCTCCTGGGTGTCGTTGCTTATTGAGAGGAGCTCGTCACTGTCTCCTGGCCTCTTTGAAGGTGTGCTGCAGGGATGTAACTCACCTTTCTCCACCTCCGGTTTCATGACAAATTCCCCCTCCAGCTACTCAGAGTGATGACCACACACAGATGTGGGCTGAGTGGAGCGAAGCAGCGATGCTGACAGTTTACAGCCCTGCAGCTTCATCAGTGGAGCATCGGGCCTCGTTCGCTGTAGTGGCTTTATTCTCATCGCATTAGAGGAGAAGCATCTGCGACTCTCTGCATATGTTTAACTGTGGCTCCATTAGCGTCACGCTAAATAAAACTCTTACTTTGTTCACTTGCTTCCTGCTTTCTTGCAACTTTTTCCATCACAGGCTTTGGGTGAAGCACGATAAATGTTTCTTTGGAGAGAAGTCTTCCTATACAATTTGAAACCAGATATTTGTTGTTATTGCTGTAATAGTTGGGAAAACAGATGAGGAAAGATGTTTCTTTCTGTGTTGACAAAAGATGGACTAAATAACCTCCAATAGATGCTCCAAACAGTAAAACTATTAATCCATTATCAACACCGGTTATTCAAAACTATTAAAGAACTCACAAAAAAAAACATAAAAATGAAATTATAGACGTCACACTCAGCTTCCTGTCTGCATATTTATTCACAAACTGTAAGAAAAGACAAATGTATGAGTGCTTTTTGATCAGTGTTTCCTAACATATCAGATTATTTTATTTAATTTTCAACCACAAAACTGTTCTGGGACATAAAAGCTCTATTCTAAGACAGATGATAATTCACTGCTAAAAAGTTCCATAAATGCTGCTTTGTTCCAGTTCAGTTTCCAAATCTGTTTAGTTTTTGCAGATTCATTGTCAAGATATGAGAAGATTAATTTATTTCTAAAATAAAACAAGTTATACTTGAGTTAAAGTGAGTTTTCAGGCAAAAGTCTGAGTGTTTGCACTGCAGATCTGACTCAGTGGTAGGTCAGGTTGGTGCTGATATCCTTCAGCGTCTTGTTGACCCCAACAAGCTCCTCCCTGAGTCAGGAAGCTCCCAGCAGTCTGGCAGAAGGTCCAAAAGGAACAAAATGTACCGTATAGCAGCAGAGCTGGTACACTGCGATGGAAAGTCAGGTGGTCCTCCTCTCCCGCGGCTTCATGTGTAATTTGAGATGTTTCCCTGTTTAAAGATCACTTTTGAGAGAAGGGATCAGCGAGAGATCTGCTGTTCCACATCTGGTATCCGCTGTGTTGGAGTGTGTTGGTGTGTGTTGGTGGGTGTGGGTGTGCGCGTGCGTGTGTGTGTGTGTTAGTCGGCCAGCGTTTAGCTCCATGAGGAAGTTGCGACTGCCTCTCGTTTGAACTGCAGGTGGTGAGCATTACCTGCGGTCCCTCCGGAGGCCTGTCAGCCGTGCATCAGTCTGGGGAACCTGCAAGCTCCCCTCATTAGAATATTTATTCACCAAGCAGATGTTCTTATCCAGGGCAATTACCTTTGGCTTACATTTCCCTGTTGCCCACTGATATAGATGAATGTGTATACAAAGACGTCCCGGGTTATGCATGGGACCCCTGGGTGCCACCCTCCACATATACACGGCGGGCGAGGCGGCGACCGTCTGGCCTGTGGCTCAGCTCAGCCTGAAACTCCTGCCTCCACTGCACCGCCGTAATTGGAGGAAGTGGAGGTGACGTTTCCTTCGATGGCCACACAGTGATGGAGAGATGGCCTGTATATCATTCTCTCCAGCCGGCTGTTTCTTTGAATTAGAGACAGAGAGAAAAAGGGAAGAGGCATAGAGTGGAGAAACCATGCATGCTTCTGTCCTCCCCTCAGTGTGATGAATAATTTAGCAGTGCAGGGCCCTTGCTGTCGAGTAGAGATGGTGGTAATGGGGAGACTGGATATATATGGCATGGCAATGCTTTACGTTAGAGTTCCCCAACCAACGCAGTCGAGTGTGCCGCGGGCTGCTCTCATGATGTGTTTTGCCTGCATTAATGCAATGCTTTTATTTATCGGCGGAGAATATAACAGACGTGTGGAAATGGTTTATCTGTGGCCACCGGTGAGGGCGCCGGCTGCTGTGATTGGGTCATCCATGGTGCATTACAGTATTTCACAAGACGAGCTGGAAGATTTCATGTGTGCTTTTATTTCACGCTCCATATATGTGCAGCATCGAGCCGTGTTGAGGTTTGCAGGAATTCATAACGAAGAGCGCTGATCAGCCATTCTGGACGGCAGGGCCGCCGGTTTCATATTGCAAGATGAAGTGCTTGCGATGGTTTGTTAATGTATTAATTGATCTGTGTCCTCAGACGGGCGAATCAGGAGTAGTGTCACGTAGACTCTTTAGTACTCCCCGAGATGCCTTCATTAGCTGCTGCTGGCCGGCTCTCCACCCCCATTACAGGACCACGTCGCCACACACTTTACCTGACTGCTGTAATAACTTCAGACGTTTCTATCTTCCGGCCAGACCTCCGACGGCCCGAACCGTTCAGGGGCTTAACATCAAATGCGAGGCGCTCCTTTGAACGACTGACACTGCAGGTGATTCACTCTGGGGGTGTCATGTGGCGTTGTTTTGTCTGCCAGTGGTTGCTCTCCTTTTCTTCCGAGCTTGAATAACGGCTGTTGCAATCAGTCATTAACTTCCAGCTGAATGTTTTATAACGTGGAAGGGTGCACATGCCTTTGTTGCGTCAGGCGAGCCGAGGAAGCAGCAGCGGAGTCGCTACATCCAGGAAACCTGTTATCTCCTTAACCGCTAATACCAAGGAGATTCTTGCAACTTCATTGGGTTGTGAAATTGTATATTTTTCAAGTGCAATGCTGAGTTCATTGAAAATGCTTTCATAGGGAAACACGAGGGTAGCAGAGGTTTATTTCCATTCATGATTTGGGAAGCGGGGCCTCACCCTTTGTTCTCTGCGGGATCATTTGCAATCAGTAGCTTCAGCAATAATTCTGTCAGCTTTTGGTCTCTTCCCCTTGGGGCTAATGGGTCTACAGCCCAGCTAATTGTGATTAGGACTCTGACAGCAGGTCTTACTTGCAGGATTTTCACACCGCAGTCCTCTTTGATATTAGCAGCACAGCTGATAAAGAGATTAGATAGAGGAGAGGAGGGAGGGACGGGCGGCGGGAGGTGGTCGGTGTTCTTAAACTACAGAAAGACACCTACACGGGGGAAATCACTGGTGAGTTTAGCAGAGGAAAATAAATCCGGCCGCAGTAAAAGCCTTGCGCTCGCTTATTGCACCTGCTATCATTAGCACTTTTGTACACATGGTCAGCCTCCCAGGGAAAAGTCATTATCCAGCTGTGCCGTTATTTTTCTGCTGTTTTCTCCTAGTGGAGTGTGACTTCAGGGCTATAGCCAGCGCACCATTTAATGCCTCCAACACAATAAAGGACTCTAGCCTTAATGATGTGGGATTGGATGGCCATGCCTCAGGTTGTCCAGGGGCTTGTGAGCTGTTACTACGAGCAGCCATTTTGCCTCGCCGCTGTTGAGGCTCCATGTCAATTCAACTCGGAGCAGTCCAGAGGAGGCGAAAATAAAATTTCCTGATTAACTGTTGATTCGTCGTTTAAGCAGCAAAGCGATGCAGCGAGAGGAGGGGAAGGATGGAGGATTGCCAGAACGCGAGGTGAAAGCGCTCTGTTTTCCTCCGACTGAGTGAACAATCCTGCATGAACGAGTGGCATGCAGCGAGATGTTTGATTATGCAGAATAATGGTTTAAACTAAAGCAAAGCAGACGTTTTACATCCTAATGACTCAGAAAATTAAATATTAAGAGCACGGCTTCTCCAACAAAAGGAAGAGCTGAGGAAACTGGAGCAAAAGTTCAAACATTTCTGCCCCAAATTTCCAACCTAAAAATACGCAACAGCATCATTTGCACATTTGCAGTGAGACGATGGGATCACAGCACGTGTCATTCAGTCTGCAAGGAACACAATAAACAGTTTTCTGAGCAATTTAGACGTCATGGCCTAAAAATGTCCTCATTCAGCTGATCCAAGGGAAGAAAGGGCTTCTCTCAGCGCTGATTCAGTTGCAGACGTTCCCTCTCCTTCATAGTGGAGCGTCACACGCCTGGCAATTATGTTTTCCTGCCTTCGTTGCTTTACTTTCCTGAGCTCGGCCTGTTGCGCCAGTAGCTCCAGAAGTCTCTCATGGCAGTCCTTCATCCTAGTCGGCCGCGTTGCAGCAGAAGGCGTGTGCATCGCTAACACGCTAGTGCCATAGATATGCCCCGAAGTGTCAACTCTCACATACGGAAAAGATTGGAGGAGAGGTCCCTTTGAGAAGGCAGCAACATATCCAGTGGCAATCTGCCATGCATGATAAGAAAAACCTCCACTGGCCTCCCTTTCACTGCAACAAATGTCATTTATGTGGCTTCCACCATTTTAAAACCCAGTTTTCTAACTGAATGTGGAAGGAGAAACTGTTGTTGGAAGGTTTTAGTTGCTTTACTCATCTTTGCTTAGAAGCATGTCCTCTATTGGCTTAATGAAAACCTCATTGGAGCCCTGGCTGTGCCTCTCTGTACAGCTGTGCTCCTACAGAACTCCGATCCACATACAAGCATTTACATTTGCACACATTAGCATACATTAGCAGGAGCTGCATGAGGACAAATTAGATTGAAAACCAGCGCCCCAATCTTTCATGAAACCTAAATAAAATAAGTGTTGTTCCATTCTGAGGCTTTCTGAAGGCGGGCGGAGTCTGGTGGGTGTAATGCCGACACACAGGGTGCGTTTGATTCGCTGATTCTGCTGTTTTTACACACTGTGGCATTTTATCAGTGCAGCTTTAGCTTTAACTGCTTTTAGAGATTTTATGGGCAAATAAAATGTTGAGGAAACAGAATCAAATTCTGAATTTAATAAATGAGTATACATATGCAGAAAAATAGAAAATTTTGACTCCTTTATAACTAAAATAATCTTACAGTCATAATTTTTAATGTTTTGCTCCAAAACAAATTGCAACAACACTGCAAAATCAGAATCTTATCGAGTACTTTTTCTAGTTTCTTGTGCAAATGCAATTGAAAAAGGACAAAACTAACTTAGAAGTATATTTTCAACATGAAATAGGAGTTTAAGTAAATAATTCCTTTATATCGATGAATAAAAAGTACAAGCTTCACCACTGGCAGATTATTTCACTTATAACAGGAAAATGTCTTCTTAAAAGTTAAGAAGGAAATTATTTCCATTACAAATAATTTTCTAATGGAACAAGTACTTTATTTAATTTGTGGAAATAATTACTCAAAACATTGTAATATGTCTTCACTAAGATACTTGCACTAAAAACTAAACCAAAAATGCAAAAAAAATACTAAGATTTTGTGTTTTTGCGTTGAGATTCTGTAATAAAGGTTTAAAAAATGTTTTCCGTCCTAAGCAGAATTGAGAAAGCTCTGTTTCCTTGAAGCAGCAAAAAACGAACCTAAAGGAATAAATTTAACCACCAGGGAACAAAATGAACATAAACCTGACGTTTATGGAAATATTAAACAATAATCCTGTACTGCAAAATGGCAGTCAGGTAAAAATGTTAAGCATGCCTGGCTGTTTTATCGCAGATAAACGTGTATATTTATCATTAAAATGATCTACAGCTGCAGGTCAAACCAAACTTTTCCCCCCCAAACATTCGGTTTCCTCTCGCCTGTTTTCATATATGTTTATTTTTTTACGGGTGCGAAGGCTCCATTCAGAGCTTGTTATATACTCTTCTCAATCAATCGCGGCCGGTATAAACCTCACTGTCACGTAAAAGGGGGTTAAGAAACAGTGTGGCACTCTGGCTGTAAAATTAATGGCGGGAGAGTGACATTAGTGTTATAGGTTATTGACCGATTTCATGGAATTTATGACCCTAATCGAGAGGCAGTGTCAAAAGGAGTGAAGCAAATAGGAGTGGCGCTGACAGCAGGGCCGCGCTGTGGCCACTGGACACCACAATTTGAGCCTTCCCACTAAATTGTAGCCGGGACTTTATAAGTCTCTGCGGAGGCTCCTGTCGCTGTCCCTGCCCGGGTCCGGAGGCCATGCCCCGGGCCTACCTCCATCCTCCGGGTCAGACAGCGGCAGGCCGGGAAGATGATGAGAAACGCCACTTCATCTCACCTCATGTCAGGCTTGGCCTCTCGCCGTGTCAGCTGCAGCCGCGGCGAGTCTGTGTGCATCCTGCTGTCAGCGAGATGCTCCCCTGTTTGTTTGTGGGGGAGAGATGGGCTGGTTCTCATGCAGTTTTCATGATCATTATATAACCTGCTGTACAGTATATTTGTAGCTACCGGTGTCTGTTTCCACGCCTGGGAGATCTGGTCAAAGCTCCTGTTTAAGCCGCGACTAGAAACAGAAATATTCAAACGGCCGGCCCGTAAAGACGACTGAACTCCGGCTGATGAATAATTCTGAGTGAAAATGCGGCGTAATGTGACAGGGTTGTCATTTTATTCCAAAAATATATCTGTATGCAGCGATGAGTGCAGGTGAGACGATAACAGGACGGTGGCCTGAAAGGCCGAACGCGACGAGCTTTTTGATTGGTTCATGTTTTCTCCTCAAACTAGAAGTCTCAACCTCCTGTGATGACTTTTTATAGAACTTAGTATCCTAAATATGTTTCTCAAACTCAACCTTCTGTATAAACCCCATCAGGCTGAGAAAAAAATATTTACAGAATATTTTAGCATTTTTATTTCTAAATTTTCAAGGTAAACTGCAAAAACATAAACTCTTACCAAGTATTTTTTGGCTAATTTCTGGATAATTTAAATAAGAAGTAAGTAAATAATTCCTCACTATTAATGAAAAAGTACTTGTTCCATTGGCAGATTATTTCACTCATAACATGGGAAAAATATGTTTAAAGTGAAATAATCTATTTATATTTCCATAGAAACTGTTTCTGCAGTGTACACTTTGAATATTTGTGGATATTCAACAACTCAACTAATTTGAGGATAAAAAGTTTTCAACACTCAAATGTAAAAGTTTATTCTGATTATCTGCTTGTGTATGTATAATCAGTACTAAAGGACTCGACTTGTTTGTAGAAAGTTGGATTCTTGTGTTTTTCCTGGAATAAACTGAAGGTACTTCGAGGTCTGCTGAGGTTCCACAGGGATCATCACTGCCTGAAGTTGAGCAGAAGTTTGTGACCAGCTTCAAATAAAACTTGGATCTTGTTCTAACCGGAGGTTAATCTCCTGCGGGTGATTCTATAAGTCAAGCTATATTTTGCATTTCTAAATATGAAGATAAACTTTTATTTTCCTATATGACCTTTAAGGTATTTTACTGAAAAGATGTTAAACTTTGATAGATCATTATCAAACTTTAGCTTCATATTTTTTTACGTTTTCAGGAAAATAAATTTGTTCCAGTTTGATTCCTCAACTCTGTTATGAACGACACAGACAATGTGGAAAAATAACAACTTAATTGTTATTTCTTTACAGAAACTGTTCTACTACTGCAATATTTCAAACTGAGATCTATTCATTTAAAAAATGATTTAAAAAAAATCTTCAGTATTCACAGAACTGTATGTACAGAAACACATTTCTTGTTGAAGCTTCTTAAAACACCAGCATTGTTTTAGAAAGAAAAATTTGCTAACCCAACTAACCATAAGAAGTTATCAAAAAGTGTCCTTGAAAAGTTTTAAATTACTGATGCAGTAGAAAACCCCTCAGCAAACAAAACCTGCTCTCCCTGGGCCATCGTGCCCTCAGCTTTATGATGCAACATGCTCCACCGTCTCTGCTAACCTGACTTCATATTTTTGGATCCTGGCTTGACTTTGTGAAATTTGTGGCGGGTCTACTTTTCTGCAGTATCTTTGCTCTCTCTTCCTCTCTGACTTTTAGTTGCTCTGTCAACAGCCTGACTCTTCCCAGTTTCGTCTTCACGTTGCGTCTCCATCTTTCTCTGCTGAATTTCTCCTCTCTTCTCTCTGGATTAGCAGCTGAGAGTGGCCTATCTAAAGTAAAAATGTAGGTTCTATTGAACACAGTATTTAGTCAGTAGCTACTTTGAGATATAATTTTACAAATTGGTTAACTTTTGAAATTACTGCTTAATAGTTGTATGATTTTGTTACAAACTCCACTTGCTAGCATAAGTGCTGTTAGCACATGGACCAGTAAATTTAAAAAAAGATCAGATTTAAATTTAAAGGTGTTTTTCTTATGTCATAGTAACAAGATTGACTTTGATAAGAAATAATCTTGCTGATAATGTTTTCTTAAGGTTAGATCATTTCACAGAGAAATTATTATTACACCTCTCTGTGGGTGGGATCTTATTAGTAACAGGAAGTGACATCATTCTATGTCATATAGTCACAAATCTAAATGGAAAGCATATTTTTAATTATTTTAATACAATACAGTCAATATTAACTGATCATGCAGATCTTAGTTATTCATCTTCTCCATATTAAAGACTAATTTATATAATTTTTTATTTCTGAGTTGTTGACATCAAATTCCTGACAAACTTTCAAAATAAACCTAACTGTGTAGTTTTATTTAAATTTTTGGACACAATCTGGGTGCATAAGTTAGAACTGCAAACTGATTGTTGATTGTAGGTTAAAAATCCAAACACCACAAAACGTCTGAAAGCTTTCGGGTCGTTTTTGTCCTGATGATTTTTGACGGGAATGACTCGGATCGACTTAAAGAGAAAATATGAAGAAAGAAAGAGCTGAATCTGGAAACTCTTGACTTACAACAAGCTCCGGCATTGTGTTGAAATTATTGTAAATGTCAGTTTTAAAAAAAGACTGAAATAATATTTTACTATTTTATTTGCACTGGTTTTTTTGGGGGGTCAATATCTGTCAGTAAATTTGAAAATAAATATAATTAAATATAGTTTTTATGTGCAGTTTGATGTTATAAATTAGATTTTTATGTGACCGGTGTCCTAAAGAAGCCAAGGTGTACTGATACATTTGCACTGGAAAAAAACTTGGTAAGATTTGGTGCTTTTGCAGTGCAAGTTCTCTTTAAAAAATTAAGAAATTTCAGTTTTTTCAGCATCCAAACCAACTCAATTTAAAATCTTTTGCCAAATTTCAAAGCTAGAAGTAAATGAAAAAGATATTTACACTGGAAGCTCGACCCAAACCACTTGGTAATGTTTTGTGTTTTTGCAGTGCTGTTGGAATAATTCTAGTCTCTCTTCATCAAAGGATGTTTTCCTTGGTGTGGAAATGGAAGCTGACATTATCTGGTAGCGGTGGGGTCCCACAGAGCGCCGGCTCTCTGCTGTTTGTTTACCCGGGGTCCTTCAGGCGCCGTGAGGACGGTCAGCTGTGGCGACACCGTTCTGCCCCGCCGCTCTTTGTGCGCTGGCTTCTGTGCGGCGCTCTAACCTGCTCTAAAAGCCCTTTAGTGCGGCCTGACGCGCGGAGCTGTGGCTTTCGGTGGCCGGGCAGACCACAGTGAGTTTTATCCAGCAGGGGAGCGCGGTTTTCTCTCCACTGATGTTTGAAACACGCTCAACAGATGCAGTGTTTGTGTTCATAATGCCTGCTGCATCAGTGATGTTCAGGGAAACATCAGAATAAATTCCTGCTATGAGTGAAAAATTACATCTGATGAGTTGATGAATGACGCGTAATAAGGATTAATATCTACATGAATGTCATCATTTGGGATGTGAGGGGTTTTTGTGACGGCTTAATTCCAGACACAAGACGCTGCAGATAAATTTCATCTGATTGATGATGTGCAGACGGTCGTCGGCTGTGTTTTCTGCTCAGTGATGAACATATAAACATGGACGGCCTTCTCCTCTCCTCTCCTCATCAGCATGAGACGCCCTGCAGGATTTGACAGAGAGCCAAGTAGTTTGCTTTTTAATTAAAAAGAAAATTCAATAACCTTATCAAGACTTGCCATTTTAGTTTGAGAAGTATTGATCAGCCATTCAGTTATGCAGATCTGCTGCTTTCATCTTCTGGGCAATTTTGCGTGGCGGCCTCCGGTTGCTGAAAAAGATCTTATTTCACAGAGTGTATTCCCTAACAATGAGGCGTGTGAATGCGTGTGAAGGTGAACGCTCCGGTCCAGACGTTCAGGACAGGATGGACGGACTCCCGCGCCTCTGATGATCTGTCTCAGCAGTGGGTTAATTGCCCACACACCTATGCATCTCTCATTCTCCACTTTTCCTCCTCTTCCTCGCTCCGCGTCTGCTAATGGAATTAAAAAACATGTTGCCAGGGGTCTTTGCAATTTGGAAAATAAGTCCATTAAGTTCATTAATTTAATAATGGGCAATAATAATGAATAAAAAGTATTGCTCAATTAGAGGGGAGCGTACGGTTGGCTGTCTCACATTCATTCGAAATCACCTCGGTGTGCAATAGCTTAATGAGATTATAATGGAATTGATATCACATAGGTAGTGAATTAAAGCGTTACCAGAGAACTCATTAGGAATGAAATTCTAATCCTGCAACACTTGTCACAGCTAAAATAGGCTCCTGCTCCTGTTATTAGGCATCCGTCTGAAGGTGAATAAAGTTCTTCTCCTTGATGCGAGCCGATGTCTCTCAGTATTTGTTTGGGATCGCTGCGGCGCTGTGTCCGTGCGGCGGCGGTCCCATCGGCGGGCCTCCGCCTCGGGTTTCACCGCCGCTGTTTCCAGACCTGCAAAAGCTGCTGAGAGCTTCAGTTAAAATTACACAGACAGCACATTCATAGTAATCTAAAAAGGTCAGGATAAATTACAGTGCTTATTTCAGTGAAAAAGCCAGGTAATGTGATCTGCTGTGAGTAGTTTTTCACCCCCCCTCCATGCTAGCCAGTATATTCGCAGGGCTTATGGCGCAGATTTGACTCTTTGACTTTTACACGCTCGACACTTGATGTCAATTTACTGTCTGGGTTTTAAGACCGGCCGCGGCTGAGCGAGATGAACTTTTCCCTTTCATCGGGATATTACAATAATTTGAGGTGTTTTATATGCGTAATGGCTTTTTTTACAGGAACACTTAAAATAATGTGTCGTTGGAGGATGTTGTTAAAATCAGAAATAGATTGGTTCATAATTTAACTTTTCATTTAACGCGGGCGCCCTGATACACCTTGTAAATCCACGTTATCAGCAGTTTGTGCCGCTTCACCAAGGCAGGCATGTCAAAATGTATTATCACTGTCAGTCTTAATGTACTATATATAATGCATAATGTGCCACATATAACAGATTAAATCAAAAATGAGGTCTCTGCTGCTTGAAAAATGTGGAAATGAGATATTAATCAGGGAAAAAAATAAGAAATTAAAGCACATTTAGGAAGAAGAGGACGGATGTTGACTGAAAATTCAACCTAGATTTTGATGAAGTCGTGAAATATTGCTTATTTCCTCTAAAATTGTAGATTTGACTGTTTAAAGTCATCTGTACCCTGAACATGCAGGCTGGAAAGAAAGCACACCCCTGTTTTCCTCCTGGGCATCATGGACCAGGAGGACAGCAGCAACTGTTACCGTCCATCAATCTGGGAAGAGTTAGGCGTTCAAATTCAGTTAGCAGGTTAAAGGTCATGGTGGGAATATTAGGAAAACTAAACTAGCACTAGGTTTGTTTAGACGGGTTGGGAAACTCATTTTCTCAAATGGAGTAAAATAAGATAGAGGCACAGTGTTAATCGCTCAACAGCATCTAGACAATAATTCATTATATATTATCAATTATGACCGATTTTACACTGCAAAAACACAAAATCCTATTAGGTTTTTTTTAATAGTTTTTAATGCAGTTATCTCAGCACACTGGAAATAAGACAAAATGAACATAAAAGTAACTTTTCAGCAAGATATAGGAGTTTGTTTTACGCCAATAATACCTTAAAATTGATGAAAAATGACTAGTTCCACTGGCAGATTATTTCACTTATGGGAAAATGTCCTGTTAAAGTGAAATAATCTGCCAATGAATCTTATACTTTTCTATCAGTTTTAAGAATTATTTACTTAAAACAAGCTTTTACTTCTTACTGAAAAGTTACTTGTAAGTTAGTTTTGTCATATTTCAAGAGTACTAAGAAACTGGACACATGATCTGTAAAAAGATCAATCTCCTTCACTTTCTTCCTGTGCTACTATTGCTGTCTGAAGAAAAGAAGCGCTCTGACCTAAAACATCCAATCAGAGCCAGGGAGCTAGGTCTTAGCGCTGCCAATCAACCTTGTGAACACACTGCTAAATATGCTAATGGCAGAGAAACAACTTACAGGTAGAGAAAAAGTGTTTATCCGCCTTCATTGATGACTAACTAGCCTGAGATTTACAACAGGAGAGTTGTAGATGCACACACATGGGCTTGATGGACAGCGCTAAGACCCTCCTCCTGGCTCTGATTGGTTGTTTCTAGTTACAATTGGAGCACTGGGAGAGAAAGAGTGATGGTTTTGGAGCTACAGATCTAATGTTTACTGCACTGCAGAAACACAAAATACTACTATGTATTTTTATTTAGTTTCTAGTGCAAATATCTTAGTACACTTAAAATAATAAAAACAAGTACATTTTCAGCAAGATATATGAGCTTGTTTTAAGTAAATAATTTCTTAATATCACTAGTTCCATCGGCAGATGAATTCACTTATAACAAGACATTTTTCTTATGTTATCAGTGAATTAATCTGCCAATGAAACTAATGATTTTTCATCAATATTAAATAATTATTTTCTTAAAACAAGCTCATATATATTGCTGAAAGGTTCATGCTAAGTTAATTTCATCTTATTTTAAGTGGATACTAGAAACTGGACAAAAATACTTTAAGATTTTGTGTTTTTACAGTGAAGTAGTGATTTGGCCGTGTAGCTGAAACTGAGTCATACAAGAACCAAGGAACTCCAACCTGTTGGGTAAATAGAATAAATGATATTAGTGAGTTTTTGTACAGTTGATCTTAGATTTAATCTGTTTTTTTATTTACTCTCTTCTACAAAATCCAGATTTCATTCTAATCTCAAACTTTTGTCATGAAAACTTAAACTTTGCCTTTTTTCTGGAGGTCGTGGGAGGAGAAGCAACGTCTGAAACAAACTAATCAGCCGGATGCGTGAAAATAACTCTGAGTGTTTGTGACTTTTCAGCAGCAGATATACGACCTGCTTCCTGAGCTCCAGCATCGCTGTATGTGTGTTCATGTGGGCCGACATATGTGTGTGCTTAATTAATATTTAAGCCACCTTCAGCGCACCCTGGAAACGAAGTAAAGGGGATTGTGTTCTCATGGATCCTTTAATCCACTGAATTAGCAGTTTAATAACAAGAAGCCATTTGTAGATTAGTAAGATCAAGCTTCCAAGACATGCTTGTGTACAATCTACTTAAATGCTTTGATTTTTGATGTTGGAAAACTTCCCCGGTGCGCGCTGCGCAGACAGCGGGGCCGTGAGCGTGCACGCCGCCGTGCGCTCATAGCCGTCAGGGCTCTCCTGATATTATTTCATTATATTTTGGATTACTGCTGAAATGATTAGTTGATTAAATGAAGCATGGGGAATTAATCAATAGCACTTTTTGATTGACAGTATCATAATTCAAGCAGAGCTGCAGCCTGCAGAGCTCCTTCTGATCGCCGCAGATCTGCTGATTTCCTCACTGACTTTATTACAGCAGCACTCTCAAATTGTCCCCTTTGTCCTCTTTTTATAAGCTGGTGTTGCTGCAAAGCCACAGCAGGCGTGTGGGGAAATCACCCAGCATGCACCAGGGCAACAGGCCCATTTAATTCCAGCTCCTGCATTACCACTTTTAATTGTTTAATTCTACACTTTCCACTCTTTTCAGGCACTTTTTCTTCTTGGAATTAGCTCTAATGTGGTCACACTGCAGGTGCAGGGAGCAGGTAGTTCATTAGTCCGAAGGTTCCAGGTTTGAATCTCGCTCTGACTTGACAAATTGTGTGGAAGCTTTATTGATCAAGACACTGAACCCCAATTTGTTCTCAATGAGTGGAAATGCAGCACATTGCTGTTATAAATTACCACATTAAATAGATAACCTGCTTTAATGTTTTAACAATCTGCTTGTTTTGCTTCTGCTCCTATTGTCTCCTAAATGCAGACTCAACATCTTTTTAATGTCTTCTCTTTGTTGCAGCACTGAAGCCTTTTGTCTGATGGTCCCATAAAGAAACATTAACTCGCCGTTTTTTCTCAGGTGATGTCTTAAAAAGAAGCTAAAACTAAATCCAAGGTTTTTGTGGAGCAAATGTTTCCGTTCTCTAATGGAGGATAAAGTGTTGTGGATCGACAGCAGCAGCAGCAGTGGACTTTAAAGGGAATCATCTTAAACCAATCAGCTGCAGGATTAACCCCTTCAATAATAATCAAACTGTACTAAATATTACCAAGCATTTTTCTAGTTTGTTGTGGAAATACTTTTGAAATAAGACAAAATTAACTTACAAGTAACTTTAAGATATCCGATTTTGTTTGTTTTTAAATTATTTCTTAATAATAATTTTTTAAAAAGTTCTAGTTTCACAGGGAGATTATGTCACTTATAACACAGGAAGAAATTCTTTCTATAAGTGAAATAATCTGCCTAAATCAATATGAAGAAATTATTTACTTAAAACAAGCTCCTACATGTTCCTAAAAAGTTACTTTTGAGTTAGTTTTGTCTTATTTCAAGTTTAATAAAATATAAACAAAACCAAAGTACTTCATAAAATTTTGTGTTTTTTCATTGTATCCTGAAATTTTAGGAATAAAAATGCTAAATATTTTTCCCTACCTTATGTGATTAATATCTAAGATTGACTTTAAAAAATGTATTTAGGACATTAAATTTAATAAAAATTCAGCCTAAGAGTTTGTGTTTTTGCAGTGCAGGTGTATTTCAGGTGTTGAATTGAGTAAAATGGAGGAAATTGTGACATAAATCGGGTTTCTACAAATAAAACACAATGTGATCTTCACTTGGCTGAGCCAACGTGTAAAACTGGATCTCTGTGAGGTCTTCAGATTCGCCCTGCTCAACTTTTTTTCTGCAGCATTGAAGCATATTTAGACTTTGAAGACATTTACAGTGAAATCTGGCTTGAAGTTTCTCCTTTCAGTTGAAAGCGTGAACCGACATAAAACGCACCGAATCCAAAGCAGCTGCAGATGCTGCACTTTGTTCTGCTGCTTTCTCACAGTTAAAGAATAAATTCAGGCATAACCTTGATCCGAAAACATCTGCGAGCATTTTTCCATGTCGGCATGAAGAGCGGGAACTTGTTGATCTGAATATCTGATTATTGTAGCTTTAGATTTAATAGTTTATCTCTATTTCTGTCTTTGCTAAAAACAGCAAGTCTTGGTATTTAGAGGTTTTACTGAAACATCATTTATTACAGTTGGAATATATCTAATAATGTTCATTTAAGTCATTCATATAAAAAGGGCAGCTCTTCATATTTATTCATTCAACATATTTTACATGATTCTAACTTTAAATACAACATCAGAACATTGATAATGATTTTTAATCCAGAAATATGGACCATATATTCGGTGCAGTATCTGTGCTCTGTGTTTGATGCATTGATGCAGCGTCTGTGAAAAGATGTGAAATTAAAATCGTTTTTATTTTTTAAACACTGGCTAACACCGCAGCACCTGCTGAGCTTTTTGCACTGCAAAAAAACTAAATGTTGGTATTTTTTCTCCAGTTTCTATGACAAATAAATTTGTACAGTTCAAAACAGACAAAACTAACATAAAAGTTTGTTTTCAATACAAAATTTATTAATGTTGATTAAAAAATAGATTATTTGGCAGAATAATTTATAACAAAAATTCTTTCCCACAAGTAAAATAATCTCCCACTGGAATTAGTATTTTTTTAATCAATATTAAGGAATTATTGACTTAAAATATACTCTTATATCTTGCTGAAACTTTCTAGTAAGTTTGTTTTATCTCATTTCAAGTGTATTAAGTTATAAGCATTAAAAAACTGAGCAAAAATATGTAAGATTTTGTGTTTTTCCAGTGGATATTATGTATTATTAATTATGCAATTTATCATCTTTTTGCTATACTTAATAAATATTTTTCAGACTAAACATCTACTTCTTCTTCATATGAAGCCATGTTTGCTGCAGACTGAAAACACAACTTCAGACCAGACAGTCCAGTCCTTCTTTTTCTTTTCTGGCTCTTATTTCTACTTTTTCCTTCCACTCAACTTTCCTTGGGGATTGCTTGGATACAGCACTCAGCTTCTTTAGCTGTGACCTTTGTCTATTTTCCCCTCCATGTAGAGTTTCTGTGACATCTGTCAAGTCAGCATTCTTCTCCATGACGGTTCAGAGTAAAATATCCTTTTTTATTGCTTTAATGTAACATTTATAATGAAATACATAATTATTTGAGTTTCTGTTTCTGAATTGAATTGCTGCAACTTGTAATATGTTTGACGATTTAACTCTGAGATGTTCTGGTTTTAGTGTTTTCTTCTGAAACACGTTTAAAGCAGAGAGCTGAAAGTGTTTCTGTGTGTTCAAAGCGTTGATGTGTTTTGCATCAATAGTGGATTCTCGCACACACACTCTCTCTCAGATCCCATCTCCTCTATCAGGGCTCGGCGTCATCATTTGCCAGCGATGACAGCTGCCTCAGTTTAACCGCCGCAGATCAGCGTGTCACCGCCGCCGTGTTTCCTAATCATCCTCACGCAGAAAATCTCCGTCTTTGTTGGCGCTCGCTGATAGCGTCTGTGTTATCCCCCGACTCTCCCACCCGGCCAATATCAGAGATTGATTGCCTTTGTCTTGTTATCGGGGTCGTTTAGGTGAGATTGACACATGCTCACAGGATAAGGAGGCTCTGAAGGCCTCACACACTCTCGCTGTGTGTGTGTGTGAGGTACAGTAGAGTGGTGTGGTTTTAAACGTGCATGATGACCTGAATGAATTGTTGATGATTAGTAATCAGCTGCATCACGTTGGAGGCTGTAAATAGGTCAAAACGACTTCTCAGTGCTTCTCTTTGTTTTTGGTAGAAATGCAGAAAATCACTTTTCATTTTCCACTAAAAAACAGAGAAAATCCTTGAGATGTTGTCCGCTCTGTAAATCCACCGCTGGAAGCCCAACCTCGGTTTTTCTCTTCACCAAACTGATGCGGAGAAGAAGAAATAAAGATCTCAGGCGGGCAAATGTTTGTTGCACACTGAATCCTCTTGGCCAGTCTGCTTGGCGGTTGCTAGGCGGGGTGGCTTCATGCTCTGCACACTCGCCACACATCCTAAATAATTCACACTCTACTTGAGAATTCTCCAACGGACTCTCTGCCGCCATTAGACACTCAGGCTGCCAGTTTTTCTGTTCTTATTTCAAGGGGGGGCTCCGGGTTTTCTCTGACTCCCATCCTCACTGTGTAGGAGAAGAAGAAGAAAGAGGACGAAGGGGAGGAGGAGGAAGCAGCGGTGTGCTGGCGTGTTGAGCAGGGAAAGAAATGAAAAACGAGCAATATCTCGGGTCGATGGGAGTTCATGGACAATCCAATATATAAAAGCAGGTTTACATGCATAACGCTTCAACATTAAGATTTTTCACAGAGTTCAGCAGATTCGCCAGAACTCTCCCTCAACTAGTTTTCTTTTTTTTTAATCTGAAATGCCTCTTTGACAATGTCTCCCTCATGCAAAATGCATGAGCGCTCGCCGATCGATACGGGTCCTTTAATCTCTCCACATAGACAGCTCACGCGCTCAGGCGTTGAACCCTCAGCCCTGGCAGCCGCCGCCACAGCGCAGATCAGAGGGGTGGGGGGGCAAAGCCATCAGCCGCGGCCCCCGGGGGGTCTCTGGTCCCAAACAACGCCGTCCTCTGAACCTCCGGGCTCGATCCCGCGTCAAGCTGGTCGCCAAACGGGTAGACGGCAGATCAGTCCAGAAGACGATTCTTATCGCTTTAAAGTCGTAAACCTACAGCGGAGGAGGAAATCTCTTTTTCATTTTGGGTCGAACCAAAACCGAGATGTTCTCAAGTGCCAGTTGCTCCCGAAGGAATTGATGAAATGCATTAACAAAATACGAATGCATAGCAATATGGCAATAAATACTTAATAAAATTAAGTAAAATCAGTCACTCCAGGATTTTACGATTGTTTTTGTGATTTGTTTGCAGTTAAAATCACAGATTTTATGGTGCCAATTTAGAAATATTTGCAAGGAATTTTGCAACATTTGTGACTTTTTGTTACACTGCAAAAAAAGAAAAATCTTACTAAGTATTTTTGTCTAGTTTCTTAATGCCCTTGAAATAAGACAAAACTAACTCAGTAGTAACTTCTCATCAATATAAGAGATTATTTAGAGTCAATAATTCATTAATATTCATTTTTTAAAAAGTGCTAGTTCCACTGGCAGATTATTTTCCCAGGTTATAACAGAAATAATCTGGCAGTGGAACTTTTTTGTGCTGAAAAGTAACTTTTCAGTTAGTTTTGTCATTTTTCAAGTGTAATAAGATATTTGCACCAGAAATTAGACCAAAATTATTTACTTAGATTTTGTGTTTTTTCAGTGTACTCATTGTATTGTTCATAGACTGTAGCTTGACAACAAGTTACTGCCATCTGCAGGTGGGAGCATCACTGAAACCCAACGTTTCTCAGTTATTTTTTGCAGAAAATTTGCAATAGATTCACAATCATGCATTAGCGCAAAGAAAAAAAAACAAAAAGTCTAATTTTGTGTGAATTTCTGCAAATAACTGAAGGGACTAATTGATGTAATTTGGTGTCTGGTCTCGAGAGGGCCACTTTAAAACCTATAGCGGGCCGGATTTGGCCCCCCAGCCTTGAGTTTGACACACGTCATGTAAAGGATCTGCAGCTGCTGCCATCCCGCCGACCGTAGGAGCGTTTAAGACTCTGAAACATCAAAACACCTCAGTGGACTGATCTGACAAAAACACTGAGTCCCCCTTTGTGCTTTATATCTCCACTGATGAGTCAGTCGCTTTTTACATCCGGCCCGCTGACCCAAATACTGAAACAGCACCAAATGTGGATTAAAAATAGTCCCCAATAAAAGCGCCTCTCCTCTGTGTTTGAACAGTGCTGCTTGTTAAAGCCCAAACAGTGAGCCGCCGTTTTAGGGAAAAACACGTTCGGTCCTTCTAACGAGGCGTGTGGATTCTGTGAATCATGTTTACTGTACATATAAAAAGTTGTTTTGTAGGTTATCTGGGGTTATTTTAGCACCTCAACATTCAGGAACAGCGACTGTTGAACCGATATGATGACGATCAGAGCAGAAAATAAACAAACTGATCCAATAAAGAGCTGCAGAATCATATCTGCAACATCACAGACTGTGGATGCAGCTTTTGAATGTGATGCATTCATGATCACAGATGTACAGTAGGACACCAGCTGGATGGATCCTTAAAGCTGAAGCTAAGAGAGAGTTATGACAACATTGTGATGTGGGGAAAAAAGGAAAGTGGGGAAAACCTTGATGATTCTCCACTGACGTCATCTCAGGGTTCAGGTTTATCGTGGTACTGACACTGGTAGAGGCCACAGCCACCATTTCCATTTTTACACTGCAAAAACACAAAATATTACCAAGTATTTTTGACTAAAAACAAGCTTCTATATTTTGCTTAAATGTTACTTCTAAGTTAGTTTTGTCTTATTTCAAGTGTACTAAGTTAATTGCTTTAGAAACTAAATGAAAAAATATATTATATTAGAATGGTTCAAGCACCAAATATACTGCAACATGTAACTAACCGCTGATAAACTTAGAAACTCTTCTATCTTTATGTTTCTGTGCAAATATTTATGGAAATTTGTTTCTCTTTTAATATTTTTCCTAAAACCATCTCAGTGCTGGTCTAACTTAGGTTGAACTAAACGGTTGAATTTTCTTGTTGGTTACAATCGGACAGCTTTATGTCACACAGCACCGGGTTCCGGTATAAAACCATCAAACTCAGATAGACGCCCCCTGGTGGTGACATTACATGTTTCACTTTCAATAGTAACGTGAACATTTGACAAAACAATGATTTTGTTTTCCATTTGCACATTCAGAGCTCATTTTTTGATGAATAGACTTTGAGTCGTTGCATCAAACTTCAACTGTCGGCTGAAAAAACTGATGGAGACACTTTAGCCTAGCACTTCTTTAGCCGTGGTCAGAATCATCTATTGAATTTTAATGGCAACCTTAGTGCCATCGCCACCTGGTGGCACAGTGTGGGTATAGCAGCTTTTCTGAGTGGAATCCCAAAAACAGATGTTTTTTTTTTTTTTTTTTTCACAGAATGAGGAATACAGTCTGGGCAAAAATATTCAGATTTGTGTAGCTGGAGCCAAAAACAGATGGAAGTTAAAAACAGCAGCGTTATATGGTGTAAAATGAGCAGCTTGTTAAGAGGAGGAAATGAAACAACAATCAGAGTCTCTTCCTCCAAAGCTCTGAGTGTAAACTAGAATCCTGTGATTACATTTGGATTAACTTTTCTGCTGATGCATTCATATCTAGTTGGAGCTCCTCCAGGAGGAGCTAATTTGCAGCTGCACTTAACTACAGCTTGCTAATGAATAAACTGGCTTTTCCATTCAATCCCTCCCACCTTCCCTCTTAACATTTTACAAGTTTTATGGCAGTGGCATTTAAAAATGGATGAGGAGAAAGGATTGCATTGTTATGTTTTGTATCTTAATAAAAAGAGGGACAATCTGTTCTGGTTAGTGGAGTTAACCGGAGCGTTTATTCTGGCGTTTTAAAGGCGTGCGGAGGTGTAGAAAGTTGAATATTTCCACCACATTTCAGCGGAGCAAACCTGGCTGGTAGGCGGCTGGAGTTCACTTGGATTTGGGTTAAATCGACGTTTTGTTTGATGAGTTTCAGATCCAGATTAGTTATGTGGGATTTTACATACAAAAGAAGATTGCAGTGGCTCCCTTTTTATCAACACTTTTGTTTACTCGGGATGCGCCAAATGCAGGATTTAGTGTCACATTTGTCTGAGAGTCTGGCGCCTTCTCTGAGCTGCTCTTATTATCAGCCATTTTGAAGCCGTTACTCATTTTTGCCAGTCGTTTACTTGTTTCTGAGGCTTTGTCATTTCTGTGCTGCGTGTTGCTTTGATCACGTTTGGTACAAGCGGCTTCAGGAAACAAAAGCAGCAGTGATGAAGGTTTCCTTAGATCTGTGCTGTTTGTAAATATTAAATTAGAAAGGAGGCGTTATTATATTAAAAAAGACATTTCTGAAGCAGGAAAGGGGGAAAAATCTGCATGTTTTTGCATTTTCCGGGTCATGCAAAGGCCTCAATGAGCCTGGATGAAACAGAGGGCTATCAGTTAAGTGGAGTATACGGAGGCCCACCTCCGGATAAAGCGTGGCGGTTTAGAAATGATCCAATATGGCTGATGCATCAGCTCAGCCTCCCCATTGTCTCCCCCCTCTCTCCCTCGCTCTTCCTCTCCCCATAATGCAGCGCAGCTTTTGTTCACTCATTCTTTTAACCGTTTCTTTGGCTGCGAGTTGTCACGGCGGGACAAATTAAGGAAGCGGTAATAGGGTTATGTCAAGTAGACGGAGGTGCCGGCTCTGTGTGGATGCCTCCCTCCTTCTGTCTCTGTGAAAGGTTACCGCGCTCGCCAGGGTTTAGTCTCCCCCGCTGTAATGAGAAAGGCAAAAGACAAGCCTCTATCAGTCCTGCAACACCTACTGACAGATAGCATTTGGAGAGTGGAGAAAAAGAAGCATTAGGGAAAGAGCGAGAGAGCGTCACAGGAAGTAATACGGAAGCATGAGCATGACTGATCACGGCGGACATGCTTGACCAGGAAAAACAATCCTTCTCGCCGAGGGAGCGGCGCCGTAACATTTACCTATATGACACCTTCACGTCTGTATATGTATGTTTGTAATTTTCTCTCTCCTGGATCTGCACCTTGCAGAGTTTGACACTTTAACATCTTCCGCTGAACTATTGATATTATAGCTTCGACGGGGCAGCATAAAAACCAGACATCTTTTAAAATATTGAGCAGGAATCTCAACATTATGGTTCCCGATAATATTACATTCATGACTCCCACTCAGAGATATTACGCTCACATTTCTTCCACGTCCTTTAGGCAGATTTTCTGAAACCCTTTCTCTTCCAGCCGCCATCGTTCCAGAGAGATGATGTCCGAGGAAAATCTCCCTGCAGGCATGATGGCGGTGAAACCGGCCGGGATGCACACGGATGGCAGGGTCAATGTTATGTATGTTGCGAGTGATGTGGTCAGAGGCCAGGGCTGGATGTTAGGTAACCCCAGCAGACGCTGCAGGCGCTTCAATCTACAACTGAGAGTTTTATATCGCCACAAAAAAAAACCCATTTAGAGCCGGAGACGCACCAACAGAGATACAAACACTGAGAGAAACACACTTGTAGTGAGGCAGAGGCAAACACCCACTCAGACGTTATATTTAGAGCTTCTATTTAAGTTCCCAAAACACAAGAGGAGCTTACCAAACTCGACAAAAACACACATGGTTAAAAAGTGCTACATAACACACTCAGCAGTCCCTGTATGAGAAGGCGTTTTGGTAGAAACGCCGTTTGAGAGGTGATTCAGAGGACAGCGTTTATTTAACCACAGAGATATCGACTGGAAGAAACTTAGAGCAACGACCTCAACAGTAATATCTCTATGTAACACACATCTAGATACAGATAGTTGGTCAACATTCACACAAAACATTTTACTGCAATTTCATTCATGCAATCAGTTACAAAGACCGCAATCTAAATCTGTGTCCATGTGTAGAAAACAATCAGCATTTATTTAGGAATGCACCGATACACTTTTTTTCACTTCCGGTTCTGATTCAGATATCTGAGGTTCAGTATCGGCAGATATCGATCTGATTCAGAAAAACAGTCCTGAATTAATTTAAAACATTTATTTTTTCATACACAGACATAAATGTAATGAATTACAAACTTATTTGCAGCCATACAGCACATTGAAAAATACCAACAACTTCACCAACATGATTTTTCATGTTCACCAAACATGCTAAATCAACTTTAATTTGTTCAGCCAGTGCAGCAGCAAATATGAAACCAAATAATAAATACACTGACCAAAATAATTGGCTAACTGCCTTGGTCAAACATATAAAAAATGTAATGTAAAATAAATAATAAAGCATGATGTCGGTCAAAGTACAAAGCATTGAATTCAACAAAGTCAACAATAAGACCTGGATTTTTTTTAAATATCAGGACCGAGACAGATTTTGAAATTGAGATTTATTGTAATAAATGTACATATTTTTCTGGTTTAATATAACGCATTCTGGATGTTTTCTGGAAAAGCAAGATGTGAGTTTTCACCAGAACTACAGCAGACAACCAGGATTCATAGGCGTTTTGACCACAGCTCCTCTAAAAACGTTTAGGCTCACCTAGTTTAATTGTTCAAACAGCAAATTTTCCATCTTTCTATAACAGTGAACAACAGTTGCTTTGCAAACGCCAACCAATAGCGTATCAAGAGGCATTGCACAGAAGTACATTAGCTTCCCAGATTTAATATTTTTCATTTCCAGACAAATTGTTGTCTTTAACCTGTGGTCTGTAATCTTATTTGTGTCAAATTTAACAAAAACAGAATTTATGTGGATAAATTCAGACAGTATATAAATATTCACACACAAATAGAGCTGTGAATGTCATTTCACTGCAACAGTGAAATGACTGTCGATAAAAAACATAGATCGATGTTTTTTATCGATCTATTTGCCTCAGAAGCTCCTTCTCCTGCTGCAACCTTGTTTGATCGGTTCAGTCCTGTGCATGAACCACATACTTGTGTAAACTCTGACAGGCTGACAGCGATTGTATGTTTTTCTTCCCTTAAAGCTTGTAAAGGTGAGCTTACAAACTTCAGCGCAAATGCAAGGAATTTTCAGTTCCAGGGCACAAACTGAAATCTGGGAGCTTACAGAAATGAATATTAATGCACAAGTTGGCAGAACTACAGTCGGGGATGTATGTGAATGTAACAGGTCACAGAGTTGGATCCAGGTTATAAAATAAAATACATTTATTTTTGCTCGGTTAAGAGTTGAAATGTGGATTTTAAAATATACATGTTCCTTGGTTTAAACTTTGTCAACTTTTTTTCTTTAGTTTGATCGTTTTTCAACAAACTAATTAGTAATTATTGTGTAAAATGTAAAAAAAAATTCCTGTCAGAATATTTCACTCTAAAAATAGAGTTATGAAGTTTAATTAATTATCATGATTTAACTACAAATATGATTGAGAAATACTTTAATCTCCATGGCAACCATTCAGCTGGGCAAAACACCTGGGTGGACCTAGCCCCGCCTTTGAGGCACAGCTCCTCCTCCACTCAGCTCCTTCAGACTAGCCAGGAGCAATTAGCAAACACCTGGTGGAACTGCTCATCAGATGAGCTCATTATAGGAACAACTGCTCAGAGCAACACTGGTAAAGACGTTGTTAAAGGGTTAATAGAGGAGTGAGTTTCAGAAAGAACAGCTGTTTTAAAGAGACAGAGGCCCAATTTCAAGGTGTTAAATTACAAAGTCAAATTTTTTTAAATATATACAGCATTTTTATAACATCTGAAGTTGTCATAGTTACTTGATTATGCTATAAAATGGCACTATGTGCCTGGAAAACACATAATACTGCCCCTTTAAAGGTTTCAGGGTGAAATATTGATACGTAAAACCCCGATATGTCTTAAAACTCCAGCAGAAGCACATTCACCACGCTCAGTGGAGGCAGGTTACACACTGCTGCTTGTAGATCCACAGACACACTGTCGTGTTCACACATTCCCCGACACCTCCCGGCCCGGCTGTGGTTTGTTACGCTCCCTTCTAATATGATATGTGTGTGCAGGAGGCCTCTGTGGCCCAGTGCGTCTGACAGTATTGATGTACCATTTCTCACCTGCCGCTGCTAAATATGAGAGCATGGTAGCTGCAGCGTGAACCCCTGACCCCTCTGGGAGACACACCGGCATTCACAGTTGTGGGAAATAGGTCTCTGGTTCCCTAAATGCCTGTTTAGAGTAATGGTCAAAGGTATGCCTGCTGGAAGGGAACATTACTGGGCATGACCAATCTGCTCCCAAATGGAATACACTTTATGTCACTGCACCAATCTATGTAATTGACTTGGCGTTGGGCTGAAGCCATTATGGTTGAGGGTACTTTTTTTTTTTTTTTTACAGAACGTCAATGAAAAGTGAAATGCATGAGGATGGTATATTCTGAGAATGATTGCTTTGGACAGATCTGAATTGTGGGACATTTTGTCCATAAAGAGCACCTGATATGTTAAATGTGCTTGTCAGGCAGCACATCCTGTCTGCCGTCTCGGTCCCCGGGATCCAAAGGACTGCTGGTTTGCATAGCATCCCGGGAGTATTCAATCTATCCACCGAATCGGGGACTGATTTAGGGCCGAGACAACAGGTGAATGCAATTAACTAGGTGGCAGAAGAAGGAAGCAGCAGCTCTCAGGACTCTGAGGATTGGATTGGAGAACAGTGGTCTGACTTATTGATTGGTACTAAACTTAGCAATGGCATGATTACAGTGCTGCCTGGATGCAGTGTCTAAAAGTGGAAAAAATGTAGTTTATTTGGTTGGTTTCGGTTCTGGATGCACATACTTAGGCTGATTTTAACTCTACATTTGGTAACTTTTATATTTAAATTTTTTTTTTTTGTATGTTTGTTAAAATTGTCAGTATGACCTGACAGTAAAATGTGAGACAGGAGATCTACTCCTCTGACTCCTCCCAGTGGTCCTACCCACCAATCAGAGCCAGGAGGCGGGACTTAGTGCTGTCTATCATGCTTATGTATACTGTTGTTTAAGCTCAGGATTGCTGGCGTGCAGCAGCTGTGCTAATAGTGGAAAAAATAGCAAAATTTTGCAAATATTTTTAAAGTAGCAACACAAAATCAGTTATTTTGCAAAAAAAATCACTTAAGAGACTGGATTAGAAATCAAGCATCAGAAGAACTTATTATTATTGTTTGACTTAAAATTGGTCAAAACTAATGAAAATGACTGATCTCATCTAATTTTTTCTGTCAGTAAGTGGAATTTGTGTGTTTAAAGATGCATTTCTGAGCCTGGAAACCCCCCAGAGACGATCGTTTTAAAAACCAACAGAGTTACAAATGTGTGAGGATCCTTTTAAGTGCTTCTTTTTGTCTCTCGATTTCCCTGCAAGTAAACGCAAGTAGCCGGGCTAACCCATTAGCCTCTCCATGTACATCCAGGAGTCACACGCTTACACGCACCACGTGACACCGCCCCCACGAGCGACTTTGAATTTTTCATCATTGATCTGATGTGATTTCCATGCCTGGCCGTCTCTCTGCCCTGTCAGCTCTCTCTCCATCACAGCCTCGGTTGGCCTGCGGGGCTAACGGGGCGTGAGCCGTCGCCCCCTGTTTGTTGTTCCCCCACCATGCTCCAACAGCACTCTTCCCTGTCTTCCGCCCACCACCTCGGGCGATCACACGCACCTTGGCTCGGACGCTTTGTAGCCACAAGCATGCTGGACCTTTGGATGAGAGGCTGGTAAAACGCTCGATGTATTGACACTGCCTGTCCAGCGCTATAAAGCTCCATCACCCCTCCTCCTTTTTGTCTTGTCTGAGCAGCCACAGCAGCAGCGGTTGTGTGTGTGTATGGGGGCGTGTGTGTGTTTTAGGGGTAGCATAGAGGGTTGATATATGACTGCGTGGGAGGTACAGTCAGTACCCTTCGGCTCCTTCTCTGCCGTCTCCTGTAGAGGCTTTGGAAACGTCCTAATTTCAGGCCAGAAGTCGGTGAGCGATGGCCACAGCCAACCTGCTGATCTTAGCAGCGGCTGCATTAGTTCGCCATAAAGAAGCCGTGATTGCGAGACGCAGCGGGCGAAGACATATGAGGATGAATGACACCATATAAAAGGCAAACTCTGTTGCAGGATGCATTAGAGAGGCTGAGCTCCAAACAGCCTCACATCCAGCTGAAGCTCTTCCTTTTCCAAATTTCAATCCATGCATTAGAAGTTGACGGCTTCAGGGGGAGAAAAAAGATACTTCACTCTGTTGGTTATTGGCATCTGAAGATAGGTGGGAGATGAATGCAGCTCGTTTGGTGCAAAGACTGAGGAAGAGCGCTCATGTTCTCGTGCATCACATGTGTGACTGTGTGCTGGTTCTCCGTTGTGTTTGTGTGGATGAAAGCTGCAGCCCCCCCTGTGGACTGCTTCCTAATTACTCAGATCTGCGCTCAAAGTGAAGAAATAATGAACGAGGGCTTTAATTATGCCTCCAGACAAAGGATCCCCGATGCCTCCACCACACCGCTGGCATGCTGAGATGGGTGAGGGCAGGTTAAACAGGAGCCCCCCTCCTCTGGGTGCGCAGAGCCGGACAGCCTTGTACGCAGACGTCGGAGGGCAGGGCTTTAAAAAAAGGAAAAGATGAGCAACATAGGTTTGTTATCTCTAACAGATATGACACAACCTTTAATTAGCGGGGATCCCTGAAGCTCTGGGCCTGAGATATAATCAGCGGACCTTTAGCGAGAGCGCAACCCTTGGCTGTCTGGATACCCCGAGGGCAGGTGCCCCCTCCTGCAGCGGGGCTGCCTGGCACTACGGAGATGCCAGATAATGAGGAAGCCTGTCAGAGGGGCACTTCAAGGGTGCCCCTCCAAAGGCCTCGCCGCTTCGGAACAAAATCCACCATCAGCAGACACCGCGGCTTTGTTTCGTGCTCAGAGTGTCCTGCAAGGTGGAGGCTCCCCTTCATCCCCTGCAGTCTGTTCCCCAACCATATGGGGGATTTCATTAAGAACCCATATATTTACATATAAGTTCAAGGCGGAGATGAGTGCACAACGTCCGGTCCGACTCTGACCTGCTTGTGCTGCTCGAACTCTGGTGCTCGTCCTGATGGGGGAGCTGTGTCCATGTTGAAGCACAGAGTGCAGAGGTGGGAAGGAGCTGCTGCTGTCTGAAGATACTCAGCAGCCGGAGCTGCAGCTCCAGCACAATCAGGCAGGAATATGTGGATTTATTACTGCTACATACAGGATCAAACCGGGGGCTTAAATTTTTTTAAATAAATAAATAAAAGCAGCACAGCAGAGGATGGAAGAGGATGTTCCTGCTTATGTAAAAGTTGGTGCTGAAGAATTTCCCAAACTATCAGAGACTAAAAGGGAACAACTTGTACAATTAGAAACTCAAGACACAATGCAATGCAAAAAAACAGATTTTTACCAAGTATTTCTGCTTCCTAGAGGAAATATCTCAAAACTAACTAACATGCAAGTAACTTTGAAGCAAGAATTAGGAGCTTGTTTTAAGTCTGTAATTCCTTAATATTGATTAAAAAGTACTAGAACTACTGGCAGATTTTTTCACTTTTAACATGGGAAAAATTAATTCTAACAGGTGAAATAATCTGCTAGTGGAAATAATACTTTTTTAATAGAATAGAATATTTTATTTGCACATGCAAGCAGTACAAAAACTATGACAGATTAAAAAACCCAGCTATGCAGGAGAAATAAAGACGACCCCAAAGTCTGATCAAGATCTAAGTCAGAATAAAAAAGACAACACATATTTATAAGAAGCAATCAAAATCACATACCATTCAAAATTAACATAATTTTTAAACGTTTTCTATTAATATTGATGAATTATTAACCTAAAACAAGTTCTGTATCTTGCTGAAGTTACTTGTTAATTACTTTTCTTATTTCCACTAGAAACCAGACCAAAAATATTTGGTAATATTTTGTGTTTCTGCAATGTAGTTTAACTCTCATACTGATTTTCTTTCATTTTAATGATAAAGCTGCAGACGTATTGAGAAATGTTTCAGTTACCAAGTGTTTTATCAACCCTAAAGTCCAGGACAGATCTGTTGAGTTGAGAGAAGTTTTATTCCAGAACTGAATCGGGTCTGTTGGGTTTTTCTTAACAAGTCAAAATCTATAGCAACAGAAGCTGTTCTGGTTGTGGCCCGGCTTTGAAAACTCTTTGATTCTCTGGTTTAAACATAAAGGTCTTATGCAGTCTTGTGTTTTCAAAGAATTTGCCGAGCTTGTGCTTGTTCATACATAGTGGAAGAAGAAAGATCTTAAGAGGAGAGCAGGATTCTTCCAGAGCAATTTGCAGCCGAGGATATCTGGGATCGAACCGGTTGTCATGAGCTGGAGGAACGATTTCTCTTCCAGCAAAAGTAGAGAAAGTTAAAAACAGCAGAAGTTTTGGGGCTTTCTCAGTGCATTACATTAGACTGTTATTAAAAAGTTAATTTGTGTTTACAGTCTGTGATGATTTGGTGTGAATGTAAAATTTTGATATATTTGACTTTATCTCTGCTGTAGAATGAAGAATAATACCACAAGATATTGTTAATAACAGTAATAAATGACATCATATAATAGTAAATTAACACTCTTTTTTTTTTGTTGTTGATTTATATTTTTTCATCTCCAAAGTGCGATAGTGGGAAAGTGTAAAAATTTTCCTTGAAAGTTTTTGAATTTTACTGTGGAAAAAGTGTAGAAACCTTTCTATTAGAGCTGCCTGGACGTCCTGAACACCTCAGCCGTTCCACTCCGCATTGATGCAATAATTCATGCCAAAGGAGCCCCAACCAAATACCGAGTGCAGATACTGACACACAGTTCAGGAGGACCATGTTCCTGTTTTGCTCAAATTCCAGCTGTAAACTAGGATCATCAAAAATTAACCAAAAGTCTGAGTGAAACAAATTTACACAACGTATAAGTTTGATTGTCTTGAATTGAATTACTGAAATAAATTCCCCTTTTGATGACATTCTAATTTATTGAGCTGCACCTTCTTCCCTTGGAAGCAGAACCACCAAATATAAAGTTTTATGAGCGGAAGGTGCCACAGAGCGTTACGGTTGGATCTGGAAGGTTTCCTTTTGGTTCTAATAAAGTTGTATAAGAAATATCTTTTAGCAGCTGAAGCAGAACTGAACCACCAACCAAACAGGTAGAACTGTGCAGAAGCAGCTGCAGGATGTTGCATACTTGGTCAAAGGAAATAAACAATCGTCCTTCTGATGATGAGTGAGTGTGCTGGTATTGATCAGCGGTCATACGATGAACAGGGAACCGGAATGTGCCGCCGATCGTTTGGGCCCCATTAGTCGTCGCTTGTATTGCCTCTGATTATTGCTGACGGTGTTTCCAGGCCATGTGATGGCTTTTTACTGCTGGAACTGCTGTTTTTGATTTCTTCCTTCCTTCATTTTTTTCTTTTTTTTTTTTTTGAAGATGCACAGCACCGGATCTTGTCTCTCTAAAGCTGCGGCTTGTATACAGAGACGTTGGCGGATGTTTTTCAGAGGAGATTAAACCCAGATTTAAAAGCTTGTAACATGCACACCTGCTCAGATGCAATCCTGCCTCCAGGGTGTGTGTGTGTGTGCGCGTGTAGGTGTGGGTGAATCCTGTTCTGCAGCTCAGAAGATGCACGCTGCAGCCGCGGTGACAGTGATGATGATGATGATGATGATGGTGGTAATAATTATTATGCTGATTATTACCAGAAATGTGGTGACTGCACGAAGGACGCTGGTGAAAGTGATGACGACAAAGGTCACTCTTCTTCTTCTCTTTGTGATCAACCGTGAGCTGTTTGCAGTTGTTGTTGATCTTTCTTTAATTGGCAGAGCTGCAGCGTGGGGAGTTAACTGAGGATATCTCTGCTGCGTTTGAGGGCTTTGATTTCACATGACAAAAAGAAAAAGGCACCGTTGAGAACATTCCAGCAACTCCCTTTGAAGGGAGTGATCTGGCAGTGCTCATTTGAATTATTAACTGGGTGAGACAGACAGACGTGGTGGAAAAAAGGGAGCAAATGAGCGAGAGACAGAAAAACACACAGACAGGGAGATGGATTCCCATCTTCAGCAGGCAGGGCGCTCAGCCTAAACCAGATCAGATATCTGTGACGACTGATCTTCTGCATCAAACACTCAGGCCAATTATTCCCAACCAGAATGTATACTTGCAAGGTAGCTGCCGGTGAGCTGGGCTTTTATTTGAATTAATAATGTCTTATTATCGGCTTCGTTTTTGAGCAACTACAGGCCAGTCATCCCTCTGCTGCCTGCTTATTCAATCTGCAGAGGGAGTGTCCCAGTGAAAGTCAATTCTCCGATGAGAAACACCCCGTTATTACCGCCGCGCCGCAGAAAGTCCAGGTAACGACGAAAAGACGACAGACTGGAGATGAAACAAGATGTTACAACAACGGCGTCTCACCAAAAATGATCCTGACAGATGTTCGCTTCAGCAGCCAGAGCACACAGGCATGTTTAAGTCAGGCCGTTCTGTCGCATGAAGATAGCATCCCTGTTTTAATCCTGCCTACACAGCTCAGATTGTTGTGCTGCTGAAGCCCTGAAAGGGCCTGAAATCCTTGTTTCTTGGCTCGTCTGCAGTAAAGCCCTCCTGCTGTTCTGGGATCTAAAGATGGAGCCTTGCATGTCGTCCACAGGGACAGATTTGTGATTTTGGCCTTGATGAATTAAACATGTCTCGACTGTATTAACAAGAATTACAGGCTCAGTGGTGGCGACACCTTGCTGTACCCCGCTGGTGACCCGTGTTCCTCCAGACTCTGCTGAGACATTGCGGTTATGAAACCGGCTTGGATCGCTTTCAAGAAAGCCTCGTCTACGAACAGATGACGTAGCAAAGCCGTCTTCTGCGTTCCCTTTGTCTGCCGCTTTTAACGCCGTATGAAACAGAATTAATCAGAGACAGGAAGCTCCAAGTCGCTTTTGGGCTCACTCGGCGCTTACAGCTCAGTGGCTGCAGAGTGATGTCATGACTAGGCCTAATAATCCGCCGTTGTTGTTTTAATGCATCTTTTCCTGCCATGCATGCATGTCCTTGAGTGCATGGGGTGAGGAGTGGCCACTGAGTGTGGACGTGGCAATTAAAAGTGTCCCACAAGCTGCTAATGCCCCGGATCAGCTGTTCTAATGTTTGATGTATGAATCCACCGGGGACTTCATCAGCACCCCGACTCCCCCGTCTTCATGTTACCACCACCTCCTTCATACCCCCACCCTAACCTACCCAACCCCTAGTCGTCTCTCCAACCCCTCCTCCTCCTCCTCGCCGTGCACAGAACCTCCCCTTCTGTGTCTGAATGCTTATGTTGGCTTTTATCGCACACAAAGTAAACAGAGCCGCGGCAGCAGGGATAGTGAGAGAGAGCAGCAGCGATAAAGGTGGAACATGCACATTGTCTGCGCGCCGCTCGCCTCCGTGCCGCATCTTCAGTAGAGACACAAAAGCCAGAGAGAAAGGAGAAATTTAAAAGGCGAGAGGAAGGCAGAGGGAAGGAAGTGATCCGAGGAGAGAGAGAGCAAGAGAGAGAGTGGGAGAGCCAGAGGAAAGAAAGAGCGAAGAGCGAAAGGATCTCCCTGCTAAATGCGCAAAGCGTCCCGTCACCCCACGCTGAGCTCCATGGCCAACTCGGGCTGCCTGCTGCTCTCCGGCTCCGGGATGCTGCCTCACTCGCTCCAGTGTCCCCCCGCGTTCCTCTACCTGCCCGAGGTAAGACTGAATGATGCTCGCCTCGCCGCCGTCTTCCTCCCTCCTCCTCCTCCTCCTCTTCCCCTCCATCCGTTCGCTTTCATTCCTCCGTGCGCTCCTCGGCAGCACGTGATAGCATCGCTCTCGCTTTGTGTTGTGTTACTCCCCCCTCCCCCGCCATCCCTCCTCCTCCTTCCCATCTAACCCTTGACCCTCACCCCGGCTTTGTGGACGAAAGAAAAGAGGGAACTGGTGGAGAGCGTTTATCTCTCCTCTTCCTCTTCTGGCTGCTCTGGTTTTTGGAGTGAAATTAAAGCGGTCAATTACTGTGACGTGGAGTCACGCAGTGTTTGTGTACATCCCTCGTTTCATGACTCATTGTGCTGGGAAACGCTGCTGCAAAACATTTCTTCCTCATCCTGACTTTTATCCGCAAATGGCTGCCAACTTTTTATAAAGTATGCTTCTTTTAATTTTGCGATTTAATCTGAAACTTGCGGCCTGCAGGATGGCAATCACATGAATAATTATGTCTATCTCTGCAAATGAATATTGATTTTTTCTTCTTTTTTGTTCTCCTTCTTTTGGAAATTGATTCTGCCACTGATCCCCTCGTTTTGTGAAACCCAAAGGCTGCAATTTAAAAAAATCAAAAATCAACAAGGTGACTCCTCGGGGCCCGAGTACCTGTCTGTCTGCTGAATTATTCACATGTTTTAATTCGGCAAGTTGGGGGATGATGGGTGGGCGGCTGGATGGGGGTCGGGCGTCCAATTCTGGTTTTACTGCCGGCCACATGTGCCGCAGTAAACAGAGTGTTGCCGCGGTGATTGAGGGAGGGAAATAGCGATGGAGCTGCTCCCGATTGAACTCTCGCTTCCCTCATTTCCGCCCCCCCTCCCCCCCCTCAACATCATGGTAATGGCCTCGCTGCCCTCCCTCCCATCTGTCCAGAGCTGTGCGCCCCGCCGGCCAGGCGGAGAAGTGGGGGGCACCAGGTGCCACCGACTGTACAGCAGCCAAAACCATCTCAACAGTTTTGTAGTCCCTTAATGAAACGACGCCTCTGAAGTCGTTAGTTGTCGTTTCTATCTGTCTGGAAATATTTCAGGATTCTCCCCATGCTGCAGCTGTAGTTTCTTTTCTATGTTAGATATTTGTGTCAGAAGCTCGCTGAGCCTCTTCCTACCTGTAAAAACGGCAATAAAGTGAGTGAGTTTAGGAGGGTTTACCTTCCACTACATCCCAAATCCTTAGGAAGCCTCCAGAGTGTGTGTGTGTGGGGGGTGTGTGTGTGTGTGTTTATGTCCAGTCCTTTAAAAGACCAAGACAGCTGAAATTGAAACTTCCTGTGTGCTATTTTCATGAAACATCCCTTTCTGTTTCAGACCCTTTCATGTCTCAGCAGCTTTTGTTCTTTCGCCTCTCCTGGATCTTTTTTCTCCTTTCCGGTAAATCCTCGCCCTGCAGCGCTGAGAGGGGAAACAACCCTCTGAATCACACTGTGGCCGGCATCCCGCCTCCTCCTCCTCCTCCATTCCTCTTCCTCCCGCATCACCCATCATGCTGCCTGTGCCCCCCGCCCCCGCCCCTCGCCACGGTGCAGAACTGCAGCATCGGCTCATGTAAGATGACAGCCAGTGAACAGAAGGGGAATAGATTGAGGTGATAGCCTCTGCCTCGCAGTTTGTTTGCATTTCAAATAAGACACTGTATTAAGTTGGGCTCCGAACAGCTTTCCTTATTATGTGCGAACATGGCGCCGCGTGAAATCACACCAACGCAGGAGTTTATTGCATAAAAGATTAGCAAAGCATACCTCGGTTGTGTTTGGCTGTGTGTTCCCGGCCACTTTGCTTTAAATCAAGTGTCAAACTCAAGACCCAGGGGCCAAATCTGGCACGCCACAGCTTCTTATTTTAATTACACCAATCAGTCCCTCCAGTTTTACATGACTACGTGATCTCAAGAAAATACACAAAAACAACAGTGTGTTGCTGTAGAAAGTACTCTAGCAAGAGTAAAAAGTATTAAAGTACTGAGAACATCACTCATTTAGTATTTAAGAATTACATCATCAGATGGACCAAAATATAGTTATGTGGAAATTTTGGCAGTTTAAAGACTGAAATAAAAATAATTCATAATTACAAGATAAAATCAGACAAACAAAACATTTTTCCAAATTTTTTTCAATATAAAACTGCAGCCGTGTGTCTGGTGATTTTTGACTAAAACAAGCTTGTTCTGCATTTAGTGAAGTGGATTTCAAGAGGTGCTACTCTTAATTGAACATTTCAAATTTCAAGTAAGAGTAGCTCCTCCCACCTAAAAGTGATTTTTTTTTCTAAATGTTACTCAAGTAAATGCAACTCGTTGTAACTAGTTACTACCAAACTCTGCATAAATGTGATTTTATTGCAAATTTTCAAAAACTTAGGGTTGAAGTGATACTAACTCCCATCTGCAGGTGGCAGTATGTTTCTTTTACTACGTAGTTTATGATCGATATAGCAAGTATCGATCCTGGAGAAAAAAATCAATCATTTGAATTTCTCTCTTAGACCGCAACTCAACTTCCTAGTCACAGTTCTGAGTAACAAAACGTCACATTTACAGTCATACATAAATGCAAATATTTCTAAATTAGCATCACAAGATTTGTGATTTTGATCACAAAGAATCACAAAAACAATCAATAAATCCTGGAGCGATTGATCATTGGTAAATGTGTTCAATAAAATTTAACTTTAAGAATGCAGAGATTAATATTTCTGAATATTTCAACAGTTTTCCAGGTTTTATCGGTACACGGTGACACGACCATGAGAACGTTGCAGCGGAGTTGGACTCCCCTGCTGTGATGTTTGCTTTGAGCCGTCGGCTTCGGCCTCCGCAGGATGATGTCACCCCTCCTCACCCCCGGTTTGGATGGTGGAGGCTCCTGCCATGAGTTATGGAGCTGGATATTGAGGGAGTTATGAATTACAGTGTGCTGAGGCTTTTATGGGACGCGCTGCTCGCTGGCCGCTGTAGGCCTGTATTAGAGTATAAATTTATTTATGCCGCGCGCCGGAGCTGACGGGCTAACTCAGGTTTGCTCCTGCTAGTTAGTAGCTGTCTTCTGAGTCATAAAAACATGGCATCTCATGGATTTTCTATTTACCAGGCGCTGGGTGGGCATATGGCACGGCTCGTAAACGTAACTCTATTATCTAAGACGATGCTGATGGGTGGGAAGCATGGCGTTACTTAAGTCTTGTTATTGTCTCCATGCCACATCTCTCTCTCTTCGTCTTTCCCTCAGACTTATCTCCACATCTTACATTTTCTAAAATTGCCTTCCTTTGATCCGTAATTGGATTTTCTATCGTGGCATTCCACTCTGCTGATGTCTATTGTTATTCTTGCATCCATTGATTTCTTTTTTGTGGCTTTTTTCCGTCTGGCTGTTTCGGATCGCCCCCCCTCCGGTCGCGTGCGGCTTCGGTGTCGCTCTGAGTGGTTAGGTCACTGAGACGGGCGATTCCTTCATGTCGGTGGATCCTGGGAGGAATTGCCCCGACTCTCTGGTTTCACCAGCATCCACCTCTCCTCTCCTTCCTGCGTCTGCACCGGTACACACACCCACACACACAGATCCAGGGGCATTCTGGGAATACTCGGTACCAGTCGTCACCCTAATTCCTGGAGCTACAGCGTTTACAGGGCAGGTTGGAGGCCTTCTGGGGAGAAGTGGTCCCCAACCCAGGTCCTTTGGGGGAAAAAAAATATTCTGACTTTAATCACAGAAATTTTACTTTAATCTTTTGAGATAAAAAAAAAAATCTGAAAAAAAAAAGAGTCAGAAATCTGAGATTAACGTCAGATATTTTTTTGGCCCTAATGTTTTTCCATAGATATAAGAGTTTGTTTTAAGTTCACAATTGTTTCTTGTTGATGAAAAGATACTAGTTCCACTGACATATTAATTTGCTTATAACATGGAAAATATGTCTTTTTAAAAGATTTGGTGTTTTTGCAGTGTATTTCTATCAATCAGATAACTTTGTATTGTCTCCCATTCATTTTAGTAACTACATTAATGCCTAATCATAGCCATGACCAATATACTCCAACCTTAAGTAAAACTTAATTCACACCATGCCTGGAGACCCAGCTGATAGAGGAAAATCTTCTCACTATTTAAAAAAGACTTTTCTTTGTTGGCTAAGAGCATTTTTTGCTTCTCTGCATGTAGTTTGTATAAATACACACTGAAAAATCACAAAATCTTACCAAAGATTTTTGTCTGTTTTCTAGTACAAACACCTAAGTACACTTGAAATAAGACAAAACTAACTGACAAGTAACGTTTCAGCAAGAAATAGAAGCTTGTTTTAAGTCAGTTATTCCTAAATAAGTACTGTTTCCACTAGCAGATTATTTCACTCATAAGACATTTTCCTCTAAGTCCAACAATCTGCCAGTGGAACTGAGAAAATATTGATGTAAAACAAGTTCAGTTTAATAATATAAATCAGACTTTTTTATGTGACTGGTTTCCTAAAGAAGCTGATTTAAATAGTTTTATAAGAGCTGTAATTGGCTATGAATGTTGTCCCATACATTTACCTGAAGGGAAGTAGTAAATGGTTTTTTTATGATCATTTTGTCCTTATCATGTATAGAACTACAGCAGTAAATGGAGTTTCTCTAACTGTGTAAAACGTTTGGGACAAACACTCAGCCCTGTGGGTTCCCTGAAGCTTCATCAATAGTTCGTCTGATTGATCTTAAACTGTTGACTTAAATTTTATTATCTTTCATATTTTGTCAGCTGAAAAAATTCATCATGACCCAAATTTAATCAAATCAAATTATGCCATGTTGTTTCATTTCCACCAATATGGCTTCCGCTCAATCTGGCCTCTTAGTGCTGGAAATGTTTAATCATTTTCAAAAAAACAAACTTGAAGTATTTGTGTTTAATCAGAAAATTGACTTAACTCAACATTTTACCGTTAACATTTTAACCCTCTCAGGCTCAAATTAAGTTGTAGTTGCAGGAAAAATCTGATATTTGGAGAAAATGATCATATGGGGTAG
>CAEFZY010057194.1:0-16487 GCA_903066815.1 Brachyrhaphis roseni
GGCAAAAATTGGTCGGGACTTTTTCGCATCCCGTGAATATTGGTCGGGACATGTCCCTACCGTCCCTACCCAAACCTACGCCCATGGTGTTAAGTTACATTAAACTTGCGTCATCCTCGACACATATATTCCCCCTGTCTCACTCTTACCTTTTCTGCTCGAGCGCCCCTGGCGGCCGTTAGAAAAAAAATTCATAAATAAGCCGCATCGTTGTATAAGCCGCAGGGTTGACAGCGTGTGACAAAAGTCGCGGCTTATAGTCCGGAAATTACGGTAATTGTAGTAGACTTGCTGCTTTACTTCACTTTTTTATGCCTCAAACATTTAATGGAAACATTAAAGTCAAATTATTGATAAAAAGCTGTTTTGACTGTAATGTTTGTTCAAAATGAAGGAAGTCGATCTGAACTGATCTGATACAGAGCAAAGAAGAATGGATCTGCTGACACTGAACTTTATGTTGAATAAAGTAGAACAGAACAGAAGGTAACTCTTTATTTGAAGGGGTGTGCATAATACTGACATGGCACTGTCATAACATTTGTCTTAAACAGGAAGGAGTCTTTATGAATGTTTATGACTTTTGTCATGAAGTGTCATTTGATAAATAATTGCATTTTTAATAGACTTCTAATACAGGCTTTAATGGAATTTTGCATTAATCGTGTATTTACTTATCAAATAATGCAAAATTGACACAGTTAGTGGACTTTTAATGCAACTTTTAGTGCAGCTTTGTATTAAAAGTGAAACTGTTTACAAAATGAAACTTCATGAAGACATTAATGAAGGCTCCTTCATGTTCATGACAGGAAGTTATGTCATGCTTATGACAGTGTCATGTCAAATAACACCCCTTCAAATAAAGTGTTACCAAATAGAATAGATTCATGGCCATAGGGAAGATGGCCAGCTATCCTGTTTTTCAGAGTTCTCTTCACTCCGGATGCATTCTGAATAACACTGAACCCTAACATAGCCAGGATCAAACTGGTCACAGATTATGATGGCCATCACAATCTGTGACCTTACCCTAAATAATCTCAGAGTTCAATACAACTGTTTTTCAGATGTCTACCATGTCTTTGCTACAAACTGGATGATCTTTTTAGTGAACAACGCTTAAAATCACAGAGGACAAACATGGGCGTCAGGACACTGTATTTGTCGGAGTCTTTTACCTTAGTGTTAAATACTGGTAAATACAAATATAACTATAAGCAATGTAAAATTCACATAAAAACATTGAGGGATGAACTCCGTCCACCTGCTGCCACTGTTGTCACCATAAGCATCTTGTGGTGTTTTCGACAGATTATGCTGAGTTGTGGAGGTTTCCTATGCAGTCTTAAAAAGTTGATACAGGTTTAAAAAAAAGAAGAAAAGTCTGAATAATGCTCTTTACTATTTTAATTTGGTATTTACTGGGAATTCTTATGTACATGTAAAATTGAGGACACTTTGGCTTTCAAAAAAACCCAAAAAAAAAACCAGAAATAAAAATAAATTTCTGGTTTTTTTTTTTTAATAAAAACATGCAAATTACATTAATTTAAAATACAATAAACACATTCTTTTTAAAATTGTGGATTGCATTTAAAAACCTTGATAGACAAATTCATTAACATTGTAAAATATAGAAAATTACAAAAAGAAAATAAAAACTTTGCTGCAGTTGTTACCAACTTATATTTTGTGAAAAAAAAAAAACTTTACAAAACAGCAACTCTAAAAATGTGCAAAGATCCAAAAGGCCCAGATGTGCAATACAAGCATTTCATCTTGTATTGCACGGGCCTTTTGACAAACCAGCTGCGATTATGCTCCAAGAGTGAGGATAGGCAGTATAGTGCTATTAGTGAACCATGAAAATAACATTCAAATCTGAATCCATTATAAGTTCTGATATGAAGCAAAAAAGAGAAAAATCTGCTAGAAGCTCATGTGCCTGTGACCTATAAAGTATTTGTACTCAGGATGCATCAGAATCACCCCATTTGCCAGTTTGGGTTCACAAACAATAAATCTGACTGTATTTGTTACTTTGCTCTCAATAAGAACATGCAAAATGTAAGCTTAAAAAAAAAAAGGAAAAATGTGACATTAGGAATACATCTGTGTCTTTTTCTGTTTAATGAAACGCGACCTACTTTTTCTGTTATTTACTATGGCTTTGCATTCTGAATAAAAAACAAAACAAAACAACGATAGGAGACATATCCTAGATGCACAAAACATATGAACACGAACCATATTTCACTTTTACAGCAGGTGGTTTCTCGTTCTAGTTCTCAACACATTTTGTACTTTCCACACCACAGATGTATTTATCAAGCCCAGTCGTGAATCAAATGCCCGAATTCCCACACCATCAATCATTCAGCTCTGAAAGAGCCTGAATCAAAATAACAATCTTCTACGGTATATTTAAAAATCAACACTTTTTAAATACCTTTAAATACATAGTATTGAAATTGTAAAATATTTACAAGTATAGACATAAAATGTAAAACACATCAGTACAAAAAGATAAAATAAAATAAAGAATGTTAAAAATGTCACCAGTCATGACATTATGTTCTTTATGGAAATAATACAAATGTTAACACATGTTAATGTGCAATAGCTGCACAAAAATAATCTTAATCAGACTATATTAATAGGAATCATGATCGCTTTTTTAAAATTGTTTTCTTTTTAGGAAACACAAAATGTTAATTTGTGTGGCGTGCTGCTCGTAAGAAGTCTTTATCAAAACATAATAAATAAATTCCATTCCTCAACTTCACTCCAAAGTGAGTCAAAGATTATTTAATCAGAAAATAGAAGACGGTCATAGACGAATGGAGCGAAATTGTCCAACATCGTCTCCCTGTGTGCTGGATCCTCGGTAACTTGGTGCAGGATGTTGGTGTTCCTCTGCTTTTTCGCAATCCAGGAGTCAAAAAGCAGGCTTTGTGTTCTTGAACAGGTTGGACAAAAAAAGAAAGAAAAAAAACCTCCCAGGATGTTTCAATATCGCTTCAAGTTTCTTCTCCTCTGGCTTCACTAAGTTGTCTTTGGCAGGCAGCGCTACTTTCTGGCCAGTTGGAAAGGATGTTGACCCTTCAGAGAAATCGGTCAAAACAGGTTAATCATTAAGCACTTAGTTAAGAGGAAATATTTAATGTACAGTTTTCTTTAGGTGCTTAAGGCTTTCTCTCAAAAACACAGCAGTTGTTTTTGCAAAAGTTTCTTATTTGCAAATGCTCAATTTTCTCAGGTTAAACGTTGTTAGGTGTTAATGTGCCCTCGGCTTCTGTAGATTATTGTTTTATGAGGAAAAAAATCTGCATGTTGCAAAGTAGAAAACATGAGATGAAAACAATATGAAACATTTGCTTTGTTTCATGTTTGGCTGATTTGACAAAACAGAATCACATTTACTTTATTCCAGCAGCCTATGACCGGTAAGCCATCATCCCCCTGGAGAAAGACGACAAGGAAAGAAAATCAAAGGTAACGTTCCATGATGAATTATGTAAAAAGTTGCAACAGTGAATGTAGGAATTATGTTTACGGTTCTTTGTTCAACTAAGTGACAGGAAAAGAAACTAATGTTGTAAAGCTACTTTCAAAAGTATATTTGAAACATGAACATCAAGGAGAGTCAAATGTAAAACTACCAACATATTGGAGATGTACTTGTGGCTCCACCTTAACTGATTTCTTTGAGTTTTCCATGCTCCATTTTACTATGGATAAAATGTCAGTGTAATTAACATCTATCGCAGATGTTGATGCATTTAATAAAAAAAGAAAAACATTATTCAAAATACCTTTGTTATCTAAACAAGACATTGTTGGATGTTGAGCAGAATTTCATTGAATGCATTTTATTTCTGCAGTTACTAACAGAAGGAATATGTTCACTATGTGAACTTGGCTCCACTGTGAACAAAGTCTCATACAGCGTTCTGTTACAGCTGCACGGCTTGATTTTAATTTATTGATCTGTTCCCATGGCGGTGCCTTAACCTATCAGTTCACAGCTTCCCGATGAGCCTTTCTACCAGCTTTCCCAGCTGGTAGCCTTTCTACCAGCTGGGATGTTTGCTGATGTTTTGCCTACTGAAACTATTTTGAAAGATCAACTCAGACCTTCCCCTGCTGGCTGGGGCGTTGACTGCACCGCTCAAGTGGAGTTACTGCAATATTGTATTTGTTGTTCATGTTTTCTTTTGAGGTTTCCCCCAGAAAACGTGCTAAGCCCGGCGGTCATTTATCCAGCGACCCGCCGTGTTTTTGAGTTAAAAAACGTTTAAAGTTGACAGGAAATTTGAAAATATCACTTGAAAATTATGTGTTGGAATATTGGAGGATTAATATCTGAATCCACAAAGTCTTAAAAAAAAAAAACATGAATAAATAAGCAATGTTAAGCCTGGTGGGAGCACAAGTTAAGCCCGGTGACCCGCCAGGCTTATAATACACTGGGGGAAACCCTGGTTTTAGTTTATTTCTTTCAGGGACTGAGGCTCTCTGTGGTGAGTGGTGACACCTGGTGGCCTTGTCTTGTCTTGTGTGTTTTGTTGGAGCACCTTTTTTTTAGTTTGCTGTGTTTTTTGTAGTGTCTGGAGTGATTCCCTTTTCTTCACTGGATGTTGCTCCCCTTTCCTCACAGCTTCCCCCCCTGGTAAGCCTCAGCCTCCCTTGAGATTTAAATGTATTACTTCAGCCAACAATTTTGGTTAAATACTATTAATTTTGCCTTAACCATTCTGTTTAAGGGTATTGCAAAATAAAAAGCGATTTTTTAAATATTGAACTTCAATACATTTTGTAGAACTTTTGAATCTTGTCTCCTTTCTTCCAGTAGAACTTACCTGAGTCCTTATTACAACCCAATTTTCCTGGAGTATTATTCCAGGTGGCGTTGCTGGTTTCTTTCACTCATTGCAACTTTAACATCCTCTATCTGGGTTTCAAAGCCTTAAAGAAAACCCGCCCCACACATCAGAAATGTCTGACACACAAACACCAGGTTTTTGACAAATTTGGACAAAATATATATTTGTTTTGGCTGATTCGCTGTGGTAAGTTAGGAGAAAAAAATGTGATGCCCCATGCAAGCAATATTGGAGGGATTATATGCAGTTAACATGAAAACAAAATATGCATACTTTATTAAACTTTTACTGCAGGTCTTCTGAAAATTTTACTAAAGTTTTTTGGGGTTTTTCAGTTGAACTGCACATGATACGCATATCAAAAGTTAGTTATTTAAAATGGTTTCATGCCACAAAGACCACAAAGACCTAACAGACGTCTACATTTTGAGATCTACTTTACTTCAGAATTTAAATGTACTGTTAATGAAATTGTTAGTGTCATTAATAAGTTTCTGTGTAGGTAGAAGGAATCCTTAGTGATTAAAGAAATGCTTGTTAGTTTAAGTGAGATATTCAGAATAGATATGTCATAATTATAAAAAGCAATCATGTACATGTTTGTTCTTGTTAGAGGAAGAAGTAATATTTTTGTTAATTATCTTTTTCCTTTGGCAATAAGAATTATACACAGTGCAGACATGCTGAAGATGTAACAGGAAATGAAGAGCACCATACCACAGGGCAAGGGGCATCCAGCCCATCCAGGCCTGGCAAGCCTGGTTCACCTTTCTCCCCTTTAAAGCCTCGGAAGCCCTGTTTATGAAATCAGCCATTTAAGATCCATTGCTGTAGCTAAAGGTGTTGCAGATCTTCCCTCATTGAGTAATGAAAAGAAGTGCTCCATTGTTTCACTGATAAAATGGTTGCAGAGTCACTTTAAAAATGGGCTTGAACCGATGACAACACTTTTGCTAATGAAGACCGCTTTTGGAAGTGTTTTAATATTTGATTTGGATTATATTTTTGTGGGTTGACCTCTCTCTGCTCCCAAAACTGGTATCTCAACTCCAGAGAATGGCAAAGTAAAATACTAAAATACTTTAGGATTTGTGAACACTCACCAGGAGTGACGGGCTCCTGACCGCCTCTTTTCTGAATGAAGAGATCCTCAAAAAGAGTTTTGGTCTTATGTCTAGGCAAAAATGGCTTGCTTCAATGTATGTCGCAGGTTTATTCTAATTAAGGTTTATTGATATTAAACCTACCAGTTGCTGCTTTCTGGTAGGTATGAAAACCCGACCAAAACTCTTCTTGTTTTTTATACTCCATAAAAGAGCCATAAGGAAGCTGATCTCTAAATACAAATGTTCAGGGTAACCAAAGCTTTGCGGGATTTTCCAAAGTGGTAGTCCTTCCCTTTGCCTCTTTACTTTCCACATTGATACGCTGACATACCAAAGGACATGGGGCATCTAATCCAGGTGCTCCTTGGTCTCCCTTATCCCCTTTGGCCCCCCTGTTGCCTTTCTTGCCCCTTTCTCCCTGCAAACAACAGTGTATTTAAAAAAAGACACACTTTTATGCCTCTGAAGAACATTTAAAGCTGCAGTATGTAACTTTTAATTAATTTATTTTTTTTACATATTTGTTGAAGCTCGCCTGCCTTCTTCCAGTGCTAACTAGAATCAACGAGCCGGAACCAGGAGGAGTGTCTTAGCGCTGTCAGTCATGCTCTTGTATACACCGCTCACCCCTTGCTACAGCTTCTTCCTGACAGCAGTGCCTGTCATGAATGCTCAGGCAAGCCAGCATGGCAACCGATGACTGCGGATAAACAGCTATCCTGTCATTTCTCTGCCATTAACACTGTGAGCAGCACATACACAAGCTGATTGATAGCACTAAGACACTTCTGGCTCCGATTGGTTGTTTTGACAGAGAGAGATGCATTTCTTCACACAGCAACAGTATCACTGGTAGGAGGTGGAGGAGCTCAATTTGTTCACAGATTATCTGTTTCAACCTAGTGACCATTCTAAAAAATATGTAAAATAAAGCCAACATTTTTTTTGGTAAAAGTTACATTCTGCAACTTTAACTTGGCATACATGGAAAATAAAGTTATTTCATAATACTACTTTATTGTGATTTTTCAGGGGTATTTAAAAGACCTTGATTTTGTGATGCATTTCTGGTACGAAAGGAAGGTTAAGCAGAAGGAATTAAAAAGGGATCAAAGTTACTCATTTGGTGAGCAGGGTTCTCATGAGGTGTCTTTGACATGTAAGTGATTAAACATCACTGGGGCAGAGGCATTACGAAATTACTCACTGGCCATACGTATATTCGCAGAAATAATAACATAAAATTTTTATAAAGTACTTGTATAAAGTACTGTCTCACTCACCCATCATTCCCCAGGTAGGTGTTCATCTCAAGCTGGGTCTTAGTTTTCGTGTTTTACTATAAGTGGTGCATTTTTTGTCCAACTAAACACTCAGAGTATCTGATTACTGACAAGGATTAGCTGTTGATAGCCTAGGATTTGTTCTTGTCATGGAGCTTGTCAGTATTTGGCTATTGCTGCTTTCCTTGTAGCCTCTTCATGGTTGCCATTTCCTTCGGTATTCCAAGTTACTTATAGCTCTCCTTTAAAATCCCCTAGTCTTACCGGGAGGACAGTTACCTCTGTCTGGATTATCTTCTCTCTCTTTGTCACAATCCACCTTCATTCCTCAACCAGACCCAGTGACATTCTGACATTTCATCCTGTTAATCCTAGTAGTGCAAATCAGTGAGTCGATGCTCAGTCTTAGCACACAGCTTACTATCATCTATATAGAGAGGGTTACAGATAGTGAGATGTGCATCAGAATGCCATCCATTAACAGCTAACTGTAGACATTACCGCCAAAATGCCGTGCACATGTTTCCTTCTAACCTGCTGGCACGGAAAGATGACTTTTAAAACCTTCGAAGTGAAGAGAACTTCTAGAAGTATGATAACCAAATTCCCATTTTATCATTCAACATATATATTCCTTTTTGTATTTTTCATCAGTAGTTAAATTACACGCCAATAGTTTGATGAAAGAGGTTAATTATGGAATAATTCTGCTATAAAGTTTGGATATTTTGTTGACAAATTCATCTTCTTGAATAAAAATATGTAGACCAAGGTCACAGACAGTCTGTAGGTTACATATTGTGCCCCATAATGACTAAACTGTAAAAGAATTTTAGGTAACTGAGAACTTAACAAGCAAATATAAAGTAAAACAAAAAAATATATATCTGCCTCAGTGGTTTTACGTTCCAGGACCTGATTGTGGGATACACCTCTGTGTAAGAGCTTGCACTGAGTAAATCACCTGGCCCTCATCTCCACTTAGATCTTCAACAGTTTCCTTGAGATTCTAAACTGCTTCAAATGCTTCTTCATCATCTCACAGAAATTCACCGCATGCTTGTGGTCTTGAAATCCTTTGATGGACTGGTGTTGAATAAAGGAAGGACATCACAAGCCCCATCCTGAACCACCTCCAATTAGCTTATTGGACCAACAGGTCGGTGGATGATGCAGTCAGCCTGGGGCCACAATTCATCAGGCACAATTTTGACTGTCCAGGACATGTGCCAGAATCCTGTTTGTGGATTTCAGCTCAGCCTTCTGCACCATCAGCCAAGCTGTCCTCCAGCTGCAAGCTGGATGAATCCGCCTGCAAGTGGATCACCAGCTCCCTGACTGACCAGCAACAGCAAAGGAAGCCGAGGACCATCTTCTCCTCCGCAGGAACAATCAGCAACGATGTGCATTCTTTCTCCACGTCCCGTGACAAATCAAGAACCTACCACATGAGCTCCTGCTCGTCTTCTACTCTGTCATTATTCAGTCTGCTTTATGATTGCCTGGTTTGAGTCAGCCACAAAAGACGACACGGCCAGAGTACAACGAACACTTGGGTCCACAAAAAATATAAACAGGACTGTTTTTTTCTCCATTCAGGTTCAGAAAAAGGCCAGATAACATCACTGCAGACCCCACACATCCTGGACACAAACTATTTAGACTTTTAGCTACTTAGGATGCTACTTGAAAAAATTAAGTCACCGCAGAGAGATTTTTTTCCTCCAAGGCTGTAAAAAATGTTTCACACCAAATTTCATAAATTTGTAGTTAATGTAGATTGAGAGTAAAGCAGAACCAAAGTCAAATGATTTGTCTGTGTGCATAAACCTGGACACTAAAGCTGGTTTTGATTAAATAGAACAGTGTGCAAGCTGTGTGCAGTTTGCTACAAAAAAATTAAACTATTAGCTGAGCTCTGTATTAACAGAGTACCCTACTCACCAAGCGGAAAGCTGAAGGACTGAATGAATCCTTCATCTGGCCAATACCATCAGTTGTTGGCAAGATGAAAGATGAAAATTGCATAAGCAAAATTTCAATGCAGAATTGTTGTTAATATTTATTTATTGCCAATTTCAGGTAAATAGGATCGGGATTTGGGGGAGAGGGAGTTTAAAAGAAATAGCTTCTGTTATACTGAGAAAGGTTGGGAAAAGGGAGGTCTTAAAGGAAGAGGATTAAATCAGGAATATGTTAGAATGCGGAAAGAGGATGAGGATAAGGCCTGGGTTTGTAAGAGAAAGGAGGGCAAACCCTGCAAAAGCAGTCATAGGGCAAAGAACAAGGTGAAGGAAGGGAAAAGGGGATAGGAAGACCTGCAGAAACAAAGGAAGACAGGACAAATGGTAAAAACACCAGTACTATCTCCCAGCCTTGATTTTTTTTATTTTTTATTTTTATATCTTCATTAAAGAAATCAAAATTGGGTAGGTTTATTTAATGTGACCCATTGTAATTTTGGACTGCTCATTGAAACCAAGGCCAGTTGAATGTGCTGGGAGAACTTATGAACCTCAAGCATAAGAATGGAAATATACATTATATACATATATAATGTATATTATATATATATTAATGAAACTGATTCAAAGAGATAGACACAAGAGACAAGAGTGACTGGCAATTTCTTAGCAGCCAGTAAAAGATGTGCTGTATAAAATGACAGTTTATATTACACATATGTGTGTTGCCTAACGTGTGTACATACTGTACTTATTTTATTTTATTTAATTTTTTGCTGGACTGTTCTGACATGTTCTAAGCAAACCCACATAACAGTGACGTGTGGTGAGGTTCAGGACTGAGGCACAGACTCCCGGGGGTCGGATGTACACATCCAAAAATCAAATACAGATGCTATGTTTTAAAGTTTGACAATACCTAGTTAAAGCTTCTGACAATATAATAACAAAAATAAAAGAAGATTTAATAAGGCCACTTTTGTTTAATCTTTTCTGATTAAAACTGAGGATCGTGTTTGATTTTACCTTTATTTTATATGACGTCCATATACCTATCCTTCTCCACAAATATCTGTCACTCTGTTGTAAGAAAACATCCTTGTTTCTATTTATTTATTTATTTCAAACAGACAAAATGTAAAAGCAAGAAAAACTAAAAATGAAAACAAATGATCATGCCCATTAACATGAAATTTTACATTATTTGTTCGAAAAGGAGCAGCTAGACGATAGATCTTATGATTTTCTGCACCTCTCATATTCCTAACAAACATTTAAATCTCCCAACATCAGATAAGCTATTAAATTATTCCCACTTCAAATGACACTTAAATCTCACATTTTCATCCTTAATTGTGCAATTATTTATACATTTTTAATATGAATAGCAGTCTTGGTTTTTGAGACAGTCATCCTATATGACATATTTCTCAATAATTTTTAAACAAATTTTTAAGCTGGTTTATATTTTTTTACTTTTTTTTTTTAAACTCATCACTTAATTCATTCCATTAACATATGTATACAAACACTCTTTTGGGCTGTTCTAATGCATTTTTTTTGTTGGTTTGTTTGTTTTTTTATGTCCTTCTCCCCTTAAATTATAACACCTCTCTATGTCACAAAAAACACTTTTGGATTGAAATCCAAAAGTTTCCTTTCATTGTAAAAATCTGGTAGCCAAAGAGAGCAGTGGCCTTGAACAGTTCTGTTCCGTCTGTATTACCACCACACAATGGTTTTCAATCTTTTTGATGCATAGAAGAGCACATGTTGCTCGTTGTGTCAAGGGGGCTCAGCACTGCCCCCTGTCAGTGAAGCACAGTAACTTCTGCCGCACCCTACACACTTACAGTGCACACTTATGGCCCATCAGAAAGACGAAATATGCCACACACATTCATTAAATATATCAAACACTATGTGGAACGTCATAGTAGTAGAAAAAGTGGAATCAAACAAGTGCAGTGGCAATATAAAGCAGGCAAATCTGAATGTTCCTAAAAGGCCTGTTGTGCCAGAATGTATTGATAAAAACCAATGAAATTGTTAAAATATCAATAAATAGGTGTTTCAGCATCCAATAAGTGTTTCTTAAACTAACATCTTTTACACTAATCAGTCCATTCAGGAATTTGCAATTGTTTTTGTGGTTTTCTGCAATCAAAGTCACATATTTTGCTATGCTAATTTAGAAATATTTATAAGGACTTTTTACGATATGTGCGCTACTATATGATGTTAAACGTGATATTTTATTAATCGCTCAACTGGTCATTGGCTACAACCTGACATCAAGTAAGGCTGAGACAGGAGTCACTTAAGCCCAATGTTTTTGACCAATTTTGAGAAAAAATTCTGCTAAAATCAAAAAAGATCTGGGGATCTGTTGATTTTTTGTGAAACACTGGAGGGACTTATTGATATTATTTGGAGTTCAGAGGACCACATAAAAAGCTATGGTGGGCCAGATTTAGCCCCCGGGCCTTGAGTTTGACACATGGTGACATAAAGAGAGACAACTGCCTCTCTTTATTTACTTGTGTGATTCAGATGTGAGGCATAACACTGAACTGTCTCACCTCAGTCTTCTTCCACTTATTTCAACATGCAATGCATAAATTCAGCGATTTTGACCATAAAAATTTTGAAATTACCAATAAACAAACAAAAAAAAACATTTATAGAAAATTCAAGTGGACAAATTGATTTTCTCTCATCACTATTAGCATCTATTTTACTTCTCATGTGTTTAATTTTACTTATCGGGATTACAGGTGAGGCAGCGCCTCACTCGCCTCCCCTGACCGCATGTCACTGCCACGTAAATATTTTGCTGTTCACACTGTCCTTACCTGTGAAATATGAGTAGAATATATATTGAGAGTACTGCTAGGAATTATTCACGTCTTTATCAGTAAAAGATTCTTTAGAGAGTGCATTAGGTGCAATTACATTTAAAATAAACTGCAGAATTTAAAATTAGTGCTTTTGGTTAGAGAGGCAAAAGATTTCTTGACTTATCTCATGGTGTTTCTTTGATTTTACAATATGGGTTTCAAATTATATTCAACATTGCTACTGCTTAGCTGATCAATTTTATCCTCAAAATGAGGATGCAACCAACTTTAAACCTAAGTCACTAAGTCAAGCAAAGTTCAAATCAAAATGTTAAGCAAAGTTGGAAAAAAAAAAAGGATAAAACTTCTCTTTTTTTTGTCAATTAGACCAAAATTATTATTTTTGCAAAATGTCACAACATTGAGAGACAGAATACATCAGAGATTTATATAGTAGTGCCATATGATCGGTTGATCTATTATGGACTCAAAAGGAGAATGCAACCATCAACGAAGCTAAGTCACTATCAAGGAAAGTTCAAATCAAAATATCAAGTATAGTTGAAAAAAAAACCTGTGTGATACAAGGTTACTTTTAAAAATGTCTTATTTGCTCTTAAAAGGCCACCTTTCTGGATTCTCACAATAGTAAACTAGTTCTGTCAGGACGAATGGGAGAGAATCCCAGAAAACAGCAGTGAAGGATGCCCAAAACATTTAAAGTCACACAGTTCAAAGACAATGCTAAGAAATACTGAGGACATATATGCAAATGATTGTGACATTTTGCAAACAGAAATAATTGAGGTAATTCTAACTGAGCAAAAAAGGAAGAGAAGTTTGGATTTATTTAACTTCAGACAGTAAGACAGAACAAAGTGTCTCTTTTTGGGTGCATGCAAACTTCTGGTTTCAACTGTAATTCTCAATAAGAAAGTTGTAATTTCTTACCCGATTTCCTTTGAGTCCTGGTGGTCCTTGCAAACCCTGCAAAGAGAAATGTGAAATAAGAATTTCAATGTTAAATGTTCTTTTGAAATTATTGACCTGTGGAAGTGTGTATTTGCCTTGTTGTGCAACTTTTATACTGTTAAAATGACAATATTGGGGCGTGCTGTGGTGGCGTAGGGGTTAGCGCGACCCACATTTGGGTCACTTGAGTCCTCGACGCAGCTGTCGCGGGTTCGATTCCTGGACCCCACAATATTTGCCGCATGTCTACCCCTTTCCTGTCAGCCTACTGTCATATAACGGACACTAGAGCCCACAAAAGACCCCTGGAGGGGACAAAAAAGACAATATTATCATTTATCGCAATAATTTGTGGGACAATTAATCGCCCAGCAAAATTTGTTTTTGTGACAGGCCTAGTTTCTTCAGCACACCTGCATGAGACTGTAACATGTGAGCTATAATTGACTTTGTAAACGGCTTTGTATTTGTGTTGTTCCTTACCAAATCCAGAGGACCCCAAAGTGCTTCACACTACATTCATTCACCCATTCCCACACTGTGAATGTGTGACTGGTGGCAAGCTAAGGATAATAGCCACAGCTGCCCTGGGGCAGCCTGACAATGTAAGGGCTTGGAATGACATATAGGGACAATGAAAGGTGCAGAATATCTTTGGAGTATGGGAACTTGTGAGCAGCTTCAGTCTAAAGCTCCTCACAAATCGATAAAATCAACACAAAACCAATCGAGGCAGTCCGTGAATAACCAGGCAGTTTGTGTTTTCGTTTGAAACAAAACAATGAATCAACAAAAACAGTCTTGTTTTTTTCATTTTTTTTTTTTATTAAACCAAAACGAGAAATTGGGATTACCAACTGTGCTCATATATATTTTCAGGCAGTTCATTTTTTCAACGGAAATAAAAAAAAAAAAAGACTTTTTTTTTCTTTCGTTTTTTGTTTATTAAACCAAAATCAGAAATCGGATTTTTACATAAATATATATTTTTGATCATATAGAAATCACTCTTTAATGGGAAAAAAAGAAAGAGAAATTACTCTTGGAGGCCTCCTGGTGGCCGCTGTACATTATACTTCACCGGTAATATGCGCTTCCAAACCTCCAAAGCACCAGTAGAAGATAAGTTAGCAAAACAACGTCGCAAAAAGAACTTATGCTTTAGGGAGAAAGAAAATAAATGAAGAGAAAAAAATGTGTAGCTCTCCCGCTGCTCCAGGTGGACTAGACAGTGGCTAGTCCACTGTCTAGTGGACTAGCCACCAGTCGGCCCATTTGGGGCTCCTACTCCAAAGTGGTTCAACTTCTCCCTTTGTGGAGAAGACACTCTCAGCTGCTCCATGGCTGGTCCTGTACTTGGTGACGTACTGGATTCCCACCCAAACGTGCCTGCTGTCATCATTGTCCAGGTTCCCCTCGATCCTCCTCTTGTAGCCCCTTTAAGCCTTCCTCATCCCTCTCTTCAGGTTGCTCCAGGCCAAGCTGCAGAGGGCCTGGTCCCCACACCTGAAAGCAGTGTTCCTTTCTCTAAGCAGCCGCTGGACTTTGCGACTCATCCGTGCCTTTTTGTTTGTGAGGACCCGGATACTGTGACGCTGTTCCTGTGACATTGTCAGTGCAGGTTTTGATGTAACACAGAACACTGTCATTGAATAACTCCAGGTCTGTATGTTAAAAAATGTCCCAGTTTGTTCTTTCAAAACAATCCTGCAGCTGCAAAGAGGCATCATCAGGCCAGATTCTGATGGTTCTTACGGTGATACTGAAAGATGATTTATTTAAAAAATAAATAAATAAAAAAATAAATCATCTTACAATACCTTTTAGTTTTGTGTTTCATTTCTCTGACTTGAGAGAGAATAATGACTGTACTGTCATGTAGTAACTATAAAAGAGGCGAGTTCAGAATGTTGCATGATTGTATTTTCAAAGTGGAAAATCTTTTTTTACCAAAAATATTTTGGTAAAAAAGAATGCCATGTCACTTAAGTCCATATGTGTAAAGGCAGATTACATAATAGTTTTTGGTAATGTAGGATAACTTCCTGCTTACACAGACACAACTTTCAGTAATAATGCCAGCAGCTTGAAAAATTCTTGTTTTAAATAAGGCTGGATAACAAATATGGAAAATGGAGCATCCAACTCACAGGGATGCCTTGAGGGCCGGTTGGTCCTAGCAAGCCTGCATTTCCGTTTTCACCCTGTTGCCATATGGAAAAAAAGTAGAAAAAGCATTAACAACATAACACTTTTTTTATACTTTCAAGTGTACAGTGAGTAATAAAAATGTTAGTTACTCTATCTCCCTTTGGTCCTGCAGGGCCTGGTATACCTGCTGGTCCTGTGGGACCCTGTTAACACAAACAAGAAAGAAAACTGTATAACCAAAAAGAAGCACAAATATTTCTAAACATGTTTAAATGTTAAACCAGTGGTTTTTAAGCTGGACATTACTCAGTTTTACAAAATAATTTTTTTGGATTGATAACACTATTTTTTTTCTGAATATAATTCACTTCAAAACTTAAAAAAAAAAAAAAAAAATCTGAATAAAGGGCCAGTACTGTACCAGTATTGGTTCTGATAATAATGGTGCGATAATGACATATAACTTTACCATGCCATTGCAGTGTGCTGTTTTTCAGTCATCATAATGTGTGTGTAGTTGTGTGTGTTATGTGGGTGCTTTAGGTATTTTGTTTTCTTATGAGATTGTTTGCATATTAAATTCATTATTTAACTGTTCTTAAATGGTACCTGCAGCTCCAGGGGGCAGCAGCTTCATGTTAGTGATGCCTTTAGATCAGTGTTTTTCTAACTTTTTCAGGCTGAGCACCACTTAACCCATTTAACAGCCATGGACCACCTAACCTGAAATTGCCAGGTTAGGCAATTTCAAATCATCTATAAAGCCAGGACCACTGCTGAACTCAAACATAACAAATGCAGGAAAAATGACACAATTACAACTACATAATTATAAAACCTTAGAAGAGATTATAAGTCAACTAAGCTCAAGTTCCTGCTGTCTGGATGTCCTACCCACACATTTCTTTAAGAAAGTCCTGTCTGTTATTGCTACTGATCTGATTTAAATAGTAAACTCATCACCCTCATCAGGCACTTTCCCCCAGGCTCTTAAAACAGCAGTAATCAAACCACTGATAAAAAAGAATAATCTAGACAAATCACTACTACAAAACTACAGGCCGATCTCTAACCTCCCATTCATCAGCAAAGTTATCGAAAAAGCTGTGTGTAAACAGTTAAATAGTTTCCTAACAATAACCAACTGCTTTGACTCCTTCCAGTCTGGTTTTCGTGCTCACCACAGCACAGAGACTGCCCTCCTAAAAGTGTTCAATGATATCCATATAAATACGGACTGTGGGAGAACCACAGTGCTGGTTCTGTTGGACCTCAGTGCAGC
>CAEFZY010057203.1:0-27244 GCA_903066815.1 Brachyrhaphis roseni
TGTGTGCATGGTTGTTTGTCCTGTTTGTCTCTGTGTTGCCCTGCGACAGACTGGCGACCTGTCCAGGGTGACCCCGCCTCTCGCCCGGAACGCAGCTGGAGATAGGCACCAGCACCTCTCGACCCCATTAGGGACAAGGGTGCACAGAAAATGGATGGATGGAACTTTTTTGAACCCACAGGAAACAGTAAAATATCTCCTTTGATCTGAGAAAAGTCAGATGAAACATATTACTGGTTGAACCGGCTGTTCTGTTCTGTAATCGCCAGACTGGAAGCTCAACAGACAACAAATCAGATCCCTATCTTTCCTTTTGAAATACATTATCGTTCTTCTCTTTTGAAGAAAGAGAGGCGTCTCTTTCTTCTCATGTGTTCATCAAACCGTCGGGTTTGATGAACTGCTGCAGTAGCTTTGGATCATTTAATCATTACTGTTCCCAACAAAAACATTTCTTGTGAAGTAAACGCTGAGCAGGCTGTTGATGTTCTTTGTATTCTTCCCCTGGGCTGTGTTAGCAGTTGTGCAACCCTGTTAAGTAATGTCAATCCTTGCAGTCTGTTCACTGGATGATCTTGATGATGCATACTTTCACTGTTGCCTGCAGCAGAGGACACACCAGACCAGTGGTGTTCAAACTTTTTGTAATGTGGGCCAACATCGTCAAGTCAAAAGTACTCAAAGGCCCAAAACGTTTCTAAAACCACAAAATAATTACTGCATTTTTTCACTGCTAAGTAAACTAAACATAACATAACTAATTAAAGAGGACTCACACCCCTTAAATAAAGACACTTTTCTTCACCCACTTTCAATGTTTTGCTATTTGACTAAAATCTCACCAATATCACTCCACCTCACCTCTTTTTTAACGTCACTATCTGGACTTCAACAGGATCTTTGAACAATGGAGGCCTTCTGAAGGCTTTCCATACATTTCTTCTGTCAAAAGAATAAACTCCATTGAATGTGTCACAATTCCTTTTTTTTGAAGTTAGAGGGTTTTTTTCCCTTTTTTACAGAAATGTTCTGCAATGTACATGTTTAGTCCCCTTTAGTCAGTGTTTGCAGAACTATCAGAAATAGATAGGCAACTTGGGGTGAATTACCTTGCCCGTAGGCACATCAACATGTGACAGGAGGAAGCTGGAATCAAACCTTTCTGACTGCAAAACAACTTTTATCTGAGCTACAGCTGCAAAATCTTTTCTGGTTCAACTTGGTGAAACTACTGATTGTTTTGCTCACATTTCCATGTTCGATTGAGCCGATTCTGCTGGTAGAGTAACTTTCTTGTTACACTAAAAAACGGTGTAAAAATGGCTATAATCACAACAGAAAACCTCTGTTGAAGTACTCACAGTTTCTTGTCTATTTTCTGAAGATATTTTAACAGCATGTCATGAATTATATCTATGATGGTATTAATAAGATTAAATTTATATTTAAAATTGTTGGGGGGGAACTGCTTATTTAACCATCTGCAGGTTGGCTCTATCATAAGAGCATCTCTTTGACAGGTGAAGGCATCATGCATTGCCTTATATGGATCTGTATCTTGTTGCAAGATCAGTCTTCAACATATTAACTATCAAAATATCACTTTCTATGGTCTGCAGCGCCAACAAGAAGCAGCACGCTGACTGAATGGCATCTTCACACTCACTTCGTCCCTTGATTGACATCATTTGACTCCCTCTCTTCTCACTCATGCAGTCCTTCGTTGCTGCCAACCCCCCCAGCCCGCCCCCGAAACCCTCCTCCCTCCCCCCCACCGGGACCCCCACTGCTTCTCTAATGGGCCCCTGTGTGTTTAACAAGAATCGACACCAGGGGCTTCTCTGAAATCGAATCCTTGCAGCGGGGAGTTGGAGAGCGGGTCTCGAAGGAGGTCACGTCGGCTCACGATAGGGTTCACCTGACAGACCGACCTCTGATCAAACAGACTGAGACGCCTTTTGATCGCCTGCCCTGGGATACGTCCCCCCCCTTCCAGTACTTACAATCTCTTAAGTTATGTAAGCATCACGAATGGGGGGGTCCACCTCATGGCCCCCAGCTACAGCCCTGCCATCAAACCCTGACCTCCCGACTCACCCGGCCCCGTGACTGCACGGCTCAGAGATGTTGGTGGGCATTGGAGCCATGTGGAAAGTGACACCTGGTGCCAGTGTTGGGTTTCAGAGCAGAACCGCAAAGTCAAAGGCAGAGACTTTGCATTCTGTCAGCTCAACGATAGAGAAATGGAGGGAGTGTGTGCGCGCGCGTGTGTGGGTGTGTGAGGGTATGAGGGGGTGGTAGAGGATAGGAAGAAAGTGAAAGAGTGTGACACAGAGATATTGAAAAGAAAAGGGGTAAGGAAAGAGAAACACCAGCTTTGTAAACATCCTCACCGCTGCTATGCATCATGGGAATCAGTGGGCTTCACCAGAGAGCACCGATCCCCTCCGCCGCTGACAGCCCACAAACCAAAACAGTGAGAGGAATGCTTCATTTTGGGACCACGATGGTTTCTGGCGCTAAATCCAAAATTGTATTTATTCCATCTCGGTACATAACTTGTTATTAAATATTGGCTCTTGGCTTTTTCACCGCACGAGCTTGGGCTAGGCTGCTGCAGGGAGAGAAAATCTTAACGGTTTGCACGTGGTTGTGGCACTGGCGCCTATAAGCCACCAGAAATGAGCCTCTGCCACTTATACACGTGAAGAGATTGCTACACTTTCAGTGCAAGTTTCTTTGATCAAACGACTGACGTGTTAATGGAAGACGGACAGAAACGCTGAAAGCTGTAAACCTGCAACAGATTATCAAAAGATGTTAAGGAGTACAAAGTTTATTCAGACCGATCCATGTCATCTGGTGTCAAAATACCAGAAGAGGGGTGCTAAATGTAAGTCAGTGAAAGTTTAGTCACCGCTAAAATTGCTAAAGCAACTCCCATTGAGACGAAATGGGATCAACATGGCAGTCAGCAGAAAGTGGACTGTCCAATTCTAACACAGAGACAGAAACCAAAACGCGAAGCTACCCTGGTAAAAGAAAACAACAGATGTTGAACTATAACAGGCTAATATTCATCTTTATTGTGCATTTTGTGCAGTAAAATTAACACTTTCAGCATTTTGTTGATGGTATGTACTGTGAAATCATCAGAACCATATACGATGCAACATTTTTGTTGATAACAGTGCTGCGCAAAATAGAGTCAATATTTTGTGGAACAACTTTATTGCAACTACACTTTGCTGCAAATAAAGCTGGACATTTTTTGGAGTGTGTTGCAACATGTCTCTTCCTGATGAATTTGAGATTTTATGAGATCAAACAACTCACAGTGACACACAACATGGAAAGAAAATATTGCACAGTTTTTAACATTTTTAACAAGTAAAATCTGAAATGTGGGGTGTGCATTTGTTTTCAGCCTCTGTGAGTCAATAATTTTGCAAAAAAAACATTTTTCTGCAGTTACAAGTGGAAGCCTTTTTTAAAAAAAAAAAATTTCTACAAAATATCTCAAGCTCTGTCACAGTGGATGCATAATGTCTGACTGCAAATGGACACTCAGACAAGACTGATAAATCACATTTTTTATCTGTCTTTCCACAGATAAATGATTGAATTTAAGTGTGGACTTTAACTAGGACATACAAGCACATACATATACTTAAATTTAAACTTACTGCATCTGATGTAGCTTTGGCCAAACATTTTGAGTCACACTGGAAAAACAATCTTTTAGTATTCACTTGTTTTTAGCTCCATCCATCTTCAGATCAACTCTGACCAGATTCCCTGTTCCTGCTGAGGAACAGCATGCCCCATAGCATGATACTACCACCACTATGTTTCCCCCTGGATGTGGTGTGTTCAGGATGAGGAATGCTAACTTTTCACCCAACATAATCTTTTGCATGTAGAGTTCAACTCTACATGGTCTCAGAGCATCTTTTCGTTGCGTTTTCTGAACCGCCTCCTTGGCGAACAGTAAACGTAGCTTCTAAAAACTTTCTGCTTCCTCCATAAAGGCCAGATCTGTGAATCCATGATTAGTAGTTTTCCTGGTTGATTTCTCCAGAGTTTGTTGATCAGTGTTGCTAAAAATCTGAAGAAAAGCTAACTTTATACTCGCAGGTGTGCTTTACTTACAAATTAGGTGACATTTAAAAGCAAATGAATGTGCTATTTATTTAGGAGCATCACTTTAAAGGGGTCTGAAAACACTTTTTAGCTTTTGATTTGTAAAAAAAAATGTTCAAAAATTGTATCTTCTTTTTCTTTTCCCACTTCACAATTAAGCGCCACTTTGTTTTGTTCAAATGGATCAAATTGTGAACATGTTAAAGATAGATAAATGCTTTTGCAAGGAACTTTAAACAGTTTCTATCACACAGGAGACAACTGCTGGCTTGCTTTGTAACATTCATTTCCCTCTATATGTTTGTTGCTGGGCCTCCCTACTGGTTGCCAACTCAAGAAGACTAAAATTAGCTCCCAGTCTGCCGTGAATTTTGGACTTTTATTACCACACCCATGTGGCTGTCAGTGGGTGCAGCCAAACCAAAAGCAACAGACACCAGAGAGCCAGAGACTGACTGGCACACGCTGGTGCCAGAGGCTCAAAACAAAAATCCCGACAGGGAACCTGTGCAAAAAATATCCTGCGTGTGTATCGACTGTAAGACCCGACGCTCTCACTTTACACGCACAGCCTGAGAGGAGTTGCGTAGTGAGTTGCTATGAGCGTGACTTTGTGTTTTGGGTGGGTACGGATGTGTGTGGGAAGTAACAGCCTCCGTTCTGCGATAAGAGACTCTGTGAGGGAGCTTTGAGCAAACATGGGAATCCGCCATTTACACAGACGATAAATCAAATCAAACAATTTCACAGCTCATCTGACTTGTAGAAACAGTGCAAACCTATAATGGCGGTTGTGGTGGCAGTGCTGCTGCTGTGTGAGGGTTTCTGTGTATATGTGACTAAAAGGTGAGGGTAGGAGTGAAACTCTGTTTGCGTTTCCCAGATTTCTTATCAACAGTGTCGACTGTTAGAGAAACCTAATCTCACTGTGACCTTGAATCTGTGTGAGACAAAATAAACAAACTAGCCCAACCCTAACAGCTTCAGCAGCACTTAAATATGGCTGTTTTTGGTTCCTAGTGAAGTTGATACCAAAGTGATCTTTTTTGTATTTTTGATGAGTCCAAAAAATTTTTAAATATTAAAAAAAAGAATTGGAACTGAGATGTGGGGTTTACTGAAATGAGTGTTCAACTTTGGCTTTTTAAATGTTTTAAATGAAAAAAGTCGACACCGAAGCATAAAAGCATGTGGATATGGAGGACCAAAACTGACGGAAATATATAAATGGCCCAATAAATAAATCAATACAATTAAAATACGCCAGTAAATTGACCTTCAATTATTTATTTTAGCTTAGTTCCAACAAATTATATATTTAAACTGTAACTAGCTCCCAAATCTATTATTTGGTGTTTAGGGTTATATCTTTATATTTCTGGGCAATTTTTGGCATTTTAGTGTAAATTTGTTTAGTTCTGCCTAAAAACATCTCGGTGCTGATATCCACAGCTGGAACGTAGTTAATGCTGAATTCTCCTTAAACACTTAAAGGTTCAACTTAAGTCACACAGCATAATAAAAAACATCTCATGCAGACACACAATCCATATTGGACGTGTTGAAATATTCAATGAATTTAAACATTTGATATGTCACGCTCAAGTTTTCTGTGGTTGCACCGAAAGCAACAACCCGGACATAAGACGTCCTGTGTTCAGTGAGACTAATCGCTCCTGACAGAAATTGGAAGAAATCTTTATATTTCAATATTTCTTCCTGAAAGGACACAGATCTCTCTAACAAAACTTCTTGTTTCCTGTCCAGTGTGGAATGGCTTTCCATGGCAGAGGAGCAGCATTCACACCTTGACATAAAATGACTGCACAATGGCGCAAGAAGCATGAATGAGAGAGTTTGCAGAGAATAACTTAATTGGGCTGACTGTTATCCAAACAGAACAGTTTTTGAGACAAATGACTGTAAGCCAGGTCTTCTCATCCAACATCGGTGTCTGACCTCACAAATGTGCTTCTGGAAGAATGGCCAAAACTTCCCATAAACATTCCCAAATCCTGTGTTTTTTCCCACCATCATGTTTCACTGTGGGTGATTTTTATTGTTGGTTTCCCACCACCACACAGTGTTTTGCATCTATGCCAAAAGAGTTATGTTTTTGGTCAGATCTGACCAGAGTAACGATTCCACAAGCTGCAAAGTCTCCTGCATAGTTTGTGTCAAATTTGAGGGGTTTGAATATTTTTGCAGTGCACAATATTTACATTCATAGTGAACTGCCATTAAAATGCCCAGACTATCAGATTACAAAGCATGTTTTTCAAATGAGGATACATTTTTTTTAAACGTAGCTATATTTCAAATAGTGTCCAGAAAGTAAATAATTGACGATAAATTGAAAATTTTAAATTATACCTCTCGATAAGGTATACTGACTTTCAGATACGTTACCACATGATGCATCAGGGCAGCAGCGTTAACTCTCAGTTTTTCAGTGGAAATTGACTAAGTCTGACATAAGAAATAATAAATCATTTGGCGTAAGAAATCATAAAAACTTAAAAGAACCTTATTATTATTTTAGCAAGAACACCCTCAGATGTCTTTAATAAACAGTTTCACCAAACATCCAAATTTATTGTAGTTTTCCACCACTGTCCGATTCAGCTGTAAAAATGGAAGTTTGGCCGGTCGGTCAGTAAATCAGTCGTCATCTGGGATCTCTGCCCCCTTGTTCGCCACAACCAAAGACTGGCTGCAGAACCTGGAAGGCAACGTTCAAAGCTGACAAAGCTGCAGCTGTGAAAAGTTGTGTAGCTTGTGGGTTTTTAAAGGTCTGTTGAGGCAAATGTGGACAAAGATTAGATACTTTTCTCTTTGCTTCCTAACAAATCGTTAGAGAACAGAGACTTCCTCCAGAGAGCTGGCGGATGGTTCGCAGAACCAAAATGTCCAGGTATGTCACACTTTTCCTTGCAGAACGGCCTCCAGCTGTTGTGATTTGCAAACGTCTCTATAGCACTGGAGCGTCTTCATGATTAGAAGTGCAAACCTTCAGATTTGCTACTTAGATTTTACGTAAAATAGTAACACAACGTAATGCAAAGCAGAAAATTGGAAGGAAAACTATTGTTTTTAGAAATGTTTCCCCATTAAAAATCTGAACAGTGTGGCAGGCATTTATATTTAACTTTCTAAATCTAAGAAGTCATGAAACATCTTTCGTTGCAGTTAAACTAACATGGAAGTTTGTAACAAGATGAGACCAAAATTGAATGTGAAGCTTCCGTACGTCAGATTAATTGTATTTTAGTAAATTAGCAACCTTACAGGAAAAAAAACAAAAAAACAAAGCAAAATACTATTTTACAAACAAATAATTAACTAAAAAAGAAATATGCTGTCACCCTGAAAACACTATCTCCCTGGTGAAACACGGTAGTGGCAGTGTCATGTGTGGGAATGCTTTTTTTCAGCAAGGAAGATGGATGTACCGTGAACATTCAGTCAAAGCTACAATGAAATCATTTAGAGCTGCAGTGGTTCCTATAAACCCTATATGACCATGCCACACTTTTCAGACTTACATTTTCTAAAACATCTTCCATCTCTAATTAGAAACTTAAGAAGTACTTTCGAAGCCACTATATTTCCTCTTTGTCTTCATCTTCAGCTTTAACATGTATTTACAAAATATACGACGACAGACAGAGTACCGCACACATCCCTCACTGCACATCTTTGTTGTCTACAATTGCTCCTAAAATGCACCAGGTGCAAGAAAAATGTCAGGCGAAGAAAGCTGAGACCTCCTCCTGCTGATTGCTAGGCCAGTTTTCCTTTAATCATTTCCATGCATCTCGCAGGGATTGGGGAAAATTACCATCATAAGAAACACACAGATACATGCTCTTCTTCCCAGGTTGACGTAAACACAGAGGGAACTCCCACTCTCTTTCTGCGTTCGTCCCGCGCTCCCTGTCACCAAACAAATGCCGCAAAATTGATCTAAATCCAAAACATCGTGAAAGTGCAAACGATTTTTGAAGGCGGCTGCCTAATCTGATGTGAGCGGTAATCCCATGTGAAACAAGTCCCAGTAGGTATTCCTTCCCTTCCAGCCTCTAATTGCCTAAGCCTCACTAACGTTTCTCCGCTTTCCCGTTTTCTCTCTGCCTCTCATCTGCTCAGCCTCTCATTTCCCCCAGCTACAGCCATTAATTACCTCGTTCTTATAGGAAACAGATGACTTATAATAAATTGGGGTCATGTTTTGAATAGCTTTAATACTTCCCCTCCTGTCTCCAAGCTCCGACATGAAAGCGTCGAGAAACGTCAGCCCAATCCAGAGCCTGAAATTCAACAGAGATTTGAGAGCGGTGGGGCAGCTGGGCTCAACGCTGGAAACTCACACAAGCTCATGTAGCAACATGGACTGATTGATCAGATAGTGGGAGTAAAAGGTTTACAATAGTCAGCTCCTTTATCTGGAGAAGTCTGTCATTTCTACTGTCAGTCCCAGGTCTAATTAAGGCCTCACCTCGGTTTACCTCATCAGAAAGGCCGAGGCTTAAGCTCAAGTTCTGAAATTCAAGATCTTCCTGATTAATGTAACAGAAGCGAGTGGATTGTAAAGTCCTCTTCCCCCCACCCTTTTCCTCTCAGACCGTTTTGCTCCAGAGCAGCTAAATCCTCTTGGTTGTCCGTCTTCTTTGCTTTCAGGATTCGTCATGCATGGCTCCCCTCGCTGCGCTCCTCATCAGCGGCCACGGCTCTAATCTTCGAGCAGCAAGTCTCCGTCAGTGCCACACAGTGAGCTTTCTCTTCCTGAAGTTTGATTGCACTCATGTTTTGTAGCCCTGCTTGTGTTTAGAGCAACTTCGGAGGCAAACGCATGAATCGTTGGTTTATATCTAAGTTGGACAGCAGCCCAGGGGAATTTATGTGCCCTATTTCTTTTGACGCTGACCAAAACACATGTTCACAGCAGAGCACTGTTGATACTTTTTAATTTACCTCATAAATCCATTTATTTATGTTCCCCTTTTCCATCTTATTCTGGACATGGACGATAAATATATTAAAGAGTCGTTATCCCATTGGCTTCACTTGTAATCCACTTCAATTTAACAGGGAGAATTTTCCCATTAAAAGTCTAACTCTCTTTTTGGCCGCGGCCTGCGAAACAAATCTGGGCACGGCTGCTGCTCCAACGCTAGGCTCTGTCAATCTTACTGGGGTTCTCTTCAGGAAGACAAATGGCTTTAATTTTAGAGAAAAGTAGGAGAGCAACACAGGAGCTCGGCCCGTTGAGGTTTTTTTTTTTTTTTTTTTCGAAGTCGTTACTGTACTCTGTCACTAAGTGAGGCCTTTATGCACTTAATGAGACAGATCATTCCTTGGCTCAGGCTGAATGGGATCTCAAAATAATTACAATTAATTCCACCTGCAGCGACTCAGCACAGCGCTTTTATTTACAGAGTGGTTTTGAATTTCATTTATTTTAATTAAAGGGGACCCTACTATGCTTTCTTTTAAACAAGTAAGGATCGGTCTGTGGCCTACACGAAACACCATTACTTTTTTTTTTGTTTGTTTTGCACAAAATCCTTCTCAGATAATGAGATTTCACCTGCTCAGCTCTGGCTATGCTGAGCTGATTTCAGAATGAGTTGTTTTAGAGCCTATGTCACTTTTATGCAAAACAGATGTGCAATTGTACAACGGTGCGTCTTTCCAAACTACCATGGATGCCGACATTTTGAAAAACAACTTTGATGTGGAGAATGGAAGGACTAGTATTTCAGAACATCAATGTTTGTCCTGTCTTTGGAGTGTGTGCATCACGTCTGATGGACTTTCAACCTGAGTAGTTCATGCATACTGACGTCAGAGGTGATCAGCTCACAAAGTTCTGCTTTGTGGCATCAGTGATTTATTTACTTAGTATAAAAATTCTGTAAATTCTGTGAATTATCTTCGAATTAAATTTCAATATTCTATGAGAGCCTTTAAGTGAATTATCAGCTGTATTATTAAGAAAGTAAGTGAAGCCATGAGTTTCCCTTTCAGTTTCAAGATTTCAACACCATTAGGTAAATGATGCATCTTTGTTTTTATTGGGCCATTTTGTAAAAATCAATCACATGCTCTATATTCCTTTAACAGGATGAAAACCCATTGAGATTCAAAGGAGTCCTACCCAAGAGACAGCAAGAAAAACAACACAAAAAATACCCAGTTAAAAGAAAAGTGTGTATTTTATTGTGTCGTCGACAAACATTACAGTTGGAAGACGCAAAGACTTCAATTTTGAGTTGGAAAACAATAGAGTTGTTATCTTAAAGTCTTTAAACAAAAGATTGTTAGATCTGACAAAGTGCATGACTCTGTGTAGATATAATGGAGTACATGAAGTGCCATCAGCATAAAAATGGAAATAAGTGTTTAATACATAAGTGACTCAAGAAGAGAGCCTTGTGGAACACCTTAGAAAACTAGATCCGACGTCATCAGGGCTCACACACTAGTTCTGTCTGAGACAAGTGCCATCCTGACAAGTTTTTGCTTTATTCACACAGGAACCATGCTATCATAAGCCTTAGCTTGTCAGTGAAAAGGGCCGATCAGTTAAGTTTGTTGTTATGGTTTCCAAATCTCTGTTTCCATGGCCAATTGACTGTCTCCTGTTGCTGTAGGGAAGCCTGCAGACGGGCGTGACGCTGTCCTGTTACATGCTGCAAAAAGCCTCTGAGACACAGCAATTAAAACAGTAACGAAAGACAAATGAGCAAATTCCTTACAGACCAAATATTACTCTGCATCAAAGCGCTCTGAGTAACGTGAGACGTCCACAGGGTCTTCGTCACCCAACACCACACTTCCCCTCAACTTCACCTCAGTCAACATCATCCACTTATCAGCTCTTTCTATGCAGCACATCTGACTTCATGCAACTTTAACAAAGCAAGCGTAAACAGCACAAGCTGAGTCATGTGATGCACTCAAAATATAACATTATACAATGATATTTAGATGTTTATGCAAACTGTGATTGCATACATTTAATTGCACTTTCGCTGGGATGCAAAGATGTGAAATTCATCGTTTTTATTTGCAGGGTTCTTTTTGTGGGTCATTTATAATTATTGAAAGTCGATTAGTAAGAAGTAAGAGCACTTAGCATAAAATAAATGGCACTAGGAATTTATATTTATGAATTTAGATTTATTGCTCAAAAAGTCCAAGAAAGTGCAACTTTTACACAGATAATATAAACTCTATCACAGTCTGCATGTACACTGCTGTTTTAAGCTGTGGTCAAAAGCAGCGCAGTGTATCTTGGCAGGTGCACTCTCGTTTCTGAGAACATAAATGTACAAATATGTTGTCTGTGCACAAAAATGCAATTAAAATATTGAGCTATTTTTATTATATTTTTGTGTGCGTCTGAGTTTTCCTTTCTGTGCCTGTGTGTGCACAGAGCACATTCCTGCAGCCCTCTGCTCCCCGCTGCCGTGAAGGAGGAGAACTTTAACGGCCCTGCAAGATATTTTACCGAAGAGGAACACACACTATTTGCTGTTAACTTTCCTTTTTATTGCTCCAGTACGAAGGCAAGGAAGGTGCCATGTGCGAGCTCTTTTCATTCTGCGTGCCAACTGATTTTACACATATGGCGAAGCAATTCGGAGAATTTAGCACTGAGCAGAATTTATGTTGTATTGTGTGTGAAAGCCATTGGAATGCCTGTGCAAAACCCCAGCCAGATACTTCCTAAATTAGGGAAGGAAGTCTCGTGATGGGAGAAGCATGATGAGGTGCCCAGGCATGAGTGGAGGACCATCGGTCCACTGGAATCAGTCTTCTTCCCTGCAGCCCGTCTGATCGTCTCGTTCTGCAGCCTTACATCCCAGACTAAACAAATATACAATCCACTCCGGTTCTATTTTGCTTCCCATGTCCCCTAGGTCCGACGCCCTGGACTTTGTCCTCCTCAGTGTCTACAATGCTGATTCTTTTGAGGTTAGGACAATAAACACCTTAATGTTAGGCCAATCCAAAGAAAGCTGCACTTCCTGTACAATCAAAGCTGTTGTAGGGAGGAAAAGATCAGAGGAGACTCAGAAGGTGTAGTCTCAGAAGACGACAGAAAAATCTTGTGTTTAACTTGTACTGTGTGGTTTTGCTCCCTTAAAACCGTAAAATATCCAGATTGTGTTCTGAACATTTTCAGATACTGGGAAAGATTTGGGTGAGCAGGAAGATCAGACTTCTACTTGAAATGAACTGCAAGTGCAAAATGTATTCTAATAGGATTTTATGTGGCGGACAAACACAAAGGAGTGCATATTTTTAATGTAGAAATGAATGGAAGTCAATGGAAAGTCCCGACAAAGAAAACCACGCAAACGTGTGCGTGTGCGTGTGTGTGGGCGTGTGGGCGTTGATTAAATCATTGTATCCCAAACTGAAAAATGCCAGATTTAGGTTCTACAACATCCAGATTTTCTTTCTTGCCTGGACGGACTTGAGCTCAGCTTCAGGTCCCTGATAAGCGGGACACATGTTTCCCAGCTTTGCGAGCCTGAAGAGAGCTGAAGCATGTTAAAGGCCCTGTGTGGGCCTGTAGTCTGCCCTTTCCTCTCTGCTTTCTTTCCCTCTTCCCATCTGGCTCTAAGCATCTTTAAGATTCCATCAATACCACAGCAAGAGACGGGGTGGAGGGGAAACCCTGCAGCTGAAAAAAGCAGCCTCAGCAGTCTGAGTTCAGGCCAGCTTAAATCAACTCCAACAGTCTCTCTGTCATCTTACAAGGAGCCCAGAGATCCAGAGCCAGCCTTTAAAACATTTGAGCGATCAGAGAGGAACAAAGGATGAGGTGCAAAGAGGGAGCGGAGCGAGGCTGCCGCGCAGAAAGAGTTGTTTCCGTGTTTGCTGTCTTTGAATGACAGCTATGCAGTTCCTGTTGTTTGTGCTTTACTTAGGCAATTAGCTGTAATGGGTCCTCTGAGCTCTCTGGGTGTTCTGCAGGCACTTTCACACGCAGGCGCCGGATATACCTTATCACCACATCAGGCACATGCACTCAATCAGGGGCGCGTATCGAGGAGCACCTGTAAAAAATTATAGCGTGAATCTTCGAAGGGTTGGGGTGAGAATACAAGGAACCCGGTGTGCTTGCATGTAAGTGATGTGTGGTGGTTGTTTGTAGCCAAGTCTCAGTGGGCCTCTCCAGCCCGTGGCTCTCACTTTGTTCAAGCTCCGCCATGTGTTGCGCACATGTTCCCGTTCGCCCCGTGAATCCGTCTTTGTGTCTTTCGGCAGCATCCCTGATTGCAGTTGCTGTTATTTTCCTCTTGAGACAAAAAACTGACCTTGTCTCGTATTTCCGCGTGAGTGAAAGCCCCTTGACATTTAATGAGATGGACATGCTATGCGCATCGGTGAGCGTTAGAATTACACGCAAACAAGGTTTATCTCTTGCTGAAAAAGTCAACATTTTCCTGTTTTCGTTGCGATGAGGCATTGTGGCTGTAGAGTTTACCGCGGCACTGATGATCCCTGAAGGTGAAGGCTGTTGTGGTTTTTGGTTGAGATCCATGTCTGTTTTGAAGCATCACAGCAGATTCTTCTTCAATTTTAAAGCTGCAGAATGTAACTTTTAGAAAAATGTGTTGTTTTACATATTTGTTAAAACTGTCACCATGTTGTGACATTATAATATGAGACAGATAAACTGTGAAAAGGTCGAGCTCCTCCTTCCAGTACTACTATTACTGACTGAAGAAATGCACCTCCTGGTCTGAAACAACCAATTAGAGCCAGGAGGAGGGTCTTAGCAGTTGTCAATCAACATTCTGTATGTGCTACAAAATGTGCTAATGGCAGAGAATCAATCAAATTTCATTTGTGTAGCACCTTTCAGCAACAAAGAAACAACTTACCATTTTAGGAAAACTACTTATCCTCCTTCATCGCTGCCCATGCTAGCTAGCCCTAGCAGTCATGACATTGTGTAGATCTAATTATAGCATAGTATAGTGCAAGAGGGAGAGTGTGAACAGCGTGTACACAAGGGTGATTGACAGCGTCAACACTCTCCTCCTGGCTCTGATTGGTTGTTTCTGGCAGAGCAGGTCCATAATGAGAAGGCAGAGGACCTTGATTTTTTTTTATTTTTTTTTTAAGAAAAGCATGTAAAATGTTGCTCTAGCAATTAAAATAATTTTTAGAAGAAGTAGAAGTGACGTCACAACGTAAAATACAGTCACTGCTGTAAAATAGGATTTTACTTACGTAAGAAAAAGGGCAAAATGATTACAAAGCTGAAATGTCACGCTGTCTTTGATGTTAGCGATTATTACTATTAGCTATAAAACTCCTGGAGTGTGAATATGTGTGTGAATGGGTAAAGTGCTTTGGAGTCCTCTGGAGTTGATAGAGGGCTTTACAAGGAAAGGCTATTTTCCTTTTAAAATTCTGCCAATATTCTTAAATACAGGATCTCTATGATAGCTCTACAGTGACACTATTATTAGCCTTTCTGTTATCCTCTGAAGGTCAGATTCTCTCTCACTCTCTTAGAGGCTGGATGAATTGCAGTCATATTTTGACACATCATTGAAAATGTTTAAGCAGCTACTTACAGCTTACTTTGACTTCTTCCCTCAGTAATAGCAACTTGGCTGTACCTAGGTATGGCGTGTTCACTAATTGGAGTTTATGGGGGTTTGTTCATTTGTTATACCTTATTTGATTTGGTACGTTTCTGGTTTTGGAGAAACCTTGGGCAGGAACAGCTTCTGGTCTGAGTAAAACCCGTGAAACAAAATTGAGATTAATCTCCACTCCCAGATCTCAGGAATAGGAGTCAGAAGTGATTTACGTAACGCAAATAAATGCATTTATCTTAATCCAGAGGAAATATTACACAGTTATCCTAATCCTAACCCTAAGGCGGACTGATGGGTGACCTGTACAAAGCATAGCAAATTTAATGGCTTAAAGTTGTCTCATTTTGCTACATGAGTATGCAGATAAATCCTGCAGTCCTGAATGAAAATATAACAGACTTAAATGCTTCCTGGGGAAAGCCTTCTCAGACTGAACTCTTCCTGTTTTGTCTCCAACCTTTCTTCACATTCTGGTCTCACTGACTCATCCTAAGCCCCCACTGTGACACAGATAGAGATTCCCACAGATGGAAACATGTTCACACAGAAAATGTTTAACCACACATGGACACATCCACCCTCCTCCCTCCACTTTTATTGGCCAGAGAGGAGCTCAGCACATTTTTGCGAGCCATATTGACACCCTGGAAGGATCTAGATTTCAAGGAGATTCTGACACCAGGAGCATTTTGTTATTCTTTGGTTTTTGCTGGAGAGAGTATTCCTCCATGTTGGAGCCACAGACAAATTATAGTTCAGACAAATATTTCAGCTGCACCACATCACATCAGTAAATTTTGGATCTGAACGTATTGCATGTTATTACTGCATATTTTAATCTGGCATTGTGCAGACCAATTCATGGCAGACTATTTAGCACCTTAATCCTCACAAAACATTCTTCTTTAGCTTATTTTAAACATCAACTTATAGCTGACTACATGTCATGGCTGATGTAGCCTGTTTAGCTTTATTAGAGCAATAAATGTTTAAAAGTTATCTTTTAGTTATTACTATAATCATATAGTTCAGGTTAATTTAGAAAATACTGTATGCTGTGATAATGCATCTGTACTGTAATACATTCATGCAAATTACAGTCACTTACACCAGTCATTTATTTACTCAACTATTTGAATATACATGTAAAGTACTGTTATCAAGTATTATTTGAAAGGCATTGAATTACAGATGGTATTTTTATACCAGAATGATGCTGTGTGATTTCTCATGTTATCTGGGAGATAAATTAGTGTTTTATATTTCTTACTCACTTTTAAATTAGGATTTTCTGAACAATAATTTGTCCCAAATACTGACACTGAAGTACTTTAGGAGTGTTTACAGTTTCAGAGTCTAAGCATGATACTACATTAAAATGATGAATCTGCTCTGGACTCTCAGACACTGCAGAGTCCAGATTCTGCAGTGTCTGTTTCCTTGACAGAGTGAGACATTTTGTCCTAACTAAGCTCCTTGAGGACAGTCTTACATTCTTAAAGAGGAACAACTAATTGAAGTGTAAGACATTTTCTAGTATACACTGTTTTGATATGACTTATTGATAATTCAGCTTGAAATATATTTCTCTGCAATTTCAGTTATTTATTGTGCAAATAAATAAGTTTTTGCTATAAAGCTTGCTCTGTTTTTGAGCTTTTTGGAGTTTAGCGACTTTAAAGATTATGTTGATTTATTCACAGCAATCTTCTAAAATACTAATTGATTGTTGGTTCAATGTTACTCATGAAGTCTTAAAGAAGATACAGACACAAGATCATTTTTCAGCCGTTCAGGATTTTTGTTATGGAAACCTCTCACTGAGTTGAACAGCACAGCTGAACAATACTGAAACAGTCAGGGGTTCACGCAAACATTTACAGTTTAATCACGTCAGATCTTGGTATAGTGTATGTTATATGTTATCCAAAGAACATGAACTGCTCTCGTTTCCAGGGTAGAATATTTCTGTTCAGCTCCACTCTCAGGACATATTTTCAGAATTCAAAACTCTAAATTATTCTAAAAACCACATCTGCTGTGTTTTTCTCCCACAAGAAGACTTGTTAGTTGAACAAAACAATTTGTACCAACTACAATGCAATTTTTCAAGCCGTAGTGGCGACAAAAGGCAGGCAATATTTGCATTGCAAATTGCAGCTGCAGAGTTTGCGGTGTGTACGGCAAAATCGCAAACCTCAGGAATCGAGAAGTTTAGTAAGAGACAATACCGATCATTTTAAAATGTCTCCATTAGGACCGTGATCTAACACGGCAAGTGTCAAACAAAACTTAGCAACAAACTTTACACCACCAAAATTGACTGTAACTTCAACTGTTTATGGCTAGAAAGCAAGAGTAACATGCTAAAACAAAATCTACCTAATTAATAAAATCATTTTTAACCAAGTTGCTGTGTGCCATGCAATTACTTTTAAAAAACAGTAGATCAGAAGAGTCTCTACGTTAGACTGGAACCCTTCACGTGAACAGAAAGTGTGGGGGGTTTTACTTTAGAGCACCGTGTCCTCCTCTCATGTTATCCCTCTCCTAATAAACCCAACTAATAAGCAGCAGCCTGCTGTGATCCAGGGTCTATAAATAGACTTTCTTGTGCCTCGGGCTTCTTTCAACAAGGCCCCCAAAGTGGTCTCTGAAAGTCTCCACCAACGTTGACAACAGGGTGGCTAATGTCAAACACATGTGGACGACAGGAAAGGACTTTCCTGCACTACATGCAAGGATGTCTCTTCTTCTGAAGTGATAATTACCAGGTTTCTCCTCTCTGAACTTTTCTCTTACTTTCACCCAGCCTCATGCTGGACTTTGAGCTGTTTGATCTCTCCGTCTATTTGGCTCTATCTGTTTGGCTTCTTTGTCTGGGTGCTCGTTGTGTGAGCGCTTGTGTGCTGCATGCATGCCTCTCGACACATTTGCTGCTCACTATGCCGTGACTCAGATGCCAGCAGAACAGGGGACGTCTCCCACAACCAACTGCACATACTTCTCAAGTCAAGATTTGCAAGTGTCTCTCAGACAGCTCCCACCCTTGTGAACAGAACAAGGCTCTGTAGGGAGGAAACTGAACCCACTCGACATTCAGTAGAGTAAAGAATTGCACATTGTGTGTGTCCAATGAACTTCTGAAATTACAAATGTTTTTTCTTTTTTTTACTTTTGTCTGCAGAGATCTGTGAAAACGATTCATTAGCATCTATAGGTTTTATAGGGTTTGATATGTCAAAAGGCAGTTCGTTTAGAGTCCGGTGAGCCCCCTCCCTCCTGTCCTGATGACTTCTGTCCATCCCCTCACCACTTCCCTCTGCCTTTGAAGCCCAGCACCCTTCTCAGCTGCTTCCACACAGGATGCCCAACATCCTGTAAGAGACAGGAAGAAGGCCTGCTTGTGGTCCAACATGCAATCTTTAAACCACACCAGTCGTCCGCATTCCTCTCCAAACTGACGCAGTGACGAAGAGACAAATCATGTTTAAAGACGCATTGAGCAACGACTGCTCAATCACCAAAAAACAAAACAAAATAAAAAAACCCAGTCAGTTTGAGATCCGCTCCAGATCGGTGAGGTGAACAGCTGCCACCAATTTTCCTGGGCGTCTTGCATGTGGTCCAGTGAGGACAGTGCAGACAGCCATCTGCTGCAGGACTACAGAAGGAGTAGCTGTCGCGACATGAAAAACCTAATTTAGGCAAAGAATTTGGTTACCAGTCTTCCAGATTGAACTCATATAAATGCTAAACCAGAAGTCTGGGGTGATGATGAGATATGAGAGGAATACATGTGTCCTGTCCAGATTTAGCCTAAACATACACGTGGTCTGGGCCCTAAAAACTTTTCAGCCCTCTTTTTATCCACGTCTGGAAGGCAGTGTCGTCTTTTCCAGGTGTTTTCATCACGTTTGTGGGGAATGGTCGACGGTGCTGAATGAGGTCAGTAAAATACAACCAGGCATGAGAAATATGCATTTCTTTGATTTGATCCATTCATGAAGAGGTTTTGTTAAAGGTTGAAGCAGTACCACTTACTTAAAAAATTTTTAATCTATTCCTCCAACCCATTAAAATGATGTGTCAAACTAAAGGCCCGAGGGCCAAATCCGGCCCGTCATAGCTTTTTATGTGGCCCTCTAGACTCTAGAGGAACACATAACAAGATAACATCTGTGTGGTTAAATATTGTTTCATCAGTCAGTTTAAAAGCACGTCTAGGGACAATTAGCTGTTGCAATTAGCACTATGACCAAACATGGAGCTGCTGTTCTGTTCAGTTTGTCTATGTCAAGGTGTGTCTGCCCCGATCAAATAAACTTAAATCAATAAATCAAAGAGGGATTTTTTTCTATATGCTGCCAATATTACTTCAATATGAAAAAATGTTAAATATCTAATTTCAAGAAGTACTCACCAAATGCAGAGACAGCTTTTTATTCAGATTTTAACAGGTTCTTAATGGGTAGTTTTGTCTCAAGGCAGCCCTTTGACTACATTCGTGATCTTTATGTGACCCAAATGTGTTGACTCATACACAAAATGTATTAACAAAATTGGTGGCTTTTGGTGCATCATATGACTCTTCACCCAGGGCGGCACAGCATGGTGGGGACCAAGAGTGCTCTGAAAAAAAAAAGTCATTTTCAAGTTGTGTTGTTCATGAGTTTTCTATTGTTTATTTGCATATTCAGTCAATAAGGAGTGGATGTCTATCCCATGTGTGTGCATTTAGCACTTTGTTTGGCTCTGCACAATGCCTGATAATGAAGTTAGGATCTGATCCACTTAAACAGGGGGTTATTACCCTTCTAAAATAATTTGGAGTATTTTTAATCACCTCTGTTTCAAAATCAAAAATTCTTAGACTGGTCAAACGCTGACTGACGCCGAGGTTTGACCAGGTTGATTGACTAATTGAGTGAGTCGGCCTGTCTCCCTGTCTAGTCTTTTAACGTCTCTGGTGAGTTACTCATAAATGCGAGCCACCGTTTTTATTTCAAAACACACTTTGTCAATGGAGTGTGTGTGTGTTTGGTTATGCGTGGGTCGGCAGAGGGTGGGGCTTCTGTGAGGGGGGTTGGAGAACAAGCGGTTTGCCCACAGCACCACTAATGCAAAAACCACCTCTACTCACCACCCAGTGTCACTGCCACCCTGATCTAGAAGTCTGATGACTTTACTCGTTGCCTAAAGGGAGGTAACTAAAAACCTAGCACCCCTCCACTCCCCCTCACCAACCATTTTATGAGCTCATTGCCATCTTTGTTTAGGGTAGACATGCCAGATTGTCAGAATAAAGCTACTTAGTGCCATGAAAACAAGTCCACACCCTAAATGCTTGGCCTGGTTCCAGAGATGACAGCGATGCTGGTATTCATGAACAAACCAGTCCCCCGAAAGTAGAAGGATTGTTTCTCTACCCAGCAGCCGCGGTTTAACTGCAGGCGGGAGTAATCAGCCTCCTTCAGGTGTCTGAGGCCACCCTGCCCTCATCTGCCAAAGCAGGCATGAAATGCGGAGCTGTAATTTAGGCCATTAAGATGCAGGAGTGGTGCAAAATGGCTGCAGGCTGGCAGGGCGACAGGTTCTCATACCACGCCCTGACGTTTTCCGTCCAAAAGGAGGGCGGCGGTGGATCACGGCCCGAACTCATTTCTGAAGGTCACCTCACCTGGCTTGTGTCTGAGTGGGTCAGACATCAAAATATGAACTGACTCCTGTGAGTTTGTATTTGCCAGTGACATTTGCACAGAAATGTACTCAGGAACAACTGGATAGGCATGAAACAGAATCCCGACTGGCAGAGCCGGAGGTTTTGGTATTTCCTTAACTTTGTTTAAGACCTGGCAGTGGAATGAGCAGAAGGATTGGCTGCAGTGAAAAAGATGGCTTTTTACTATACGTGGCTGCGCAGAGCAGCACTAAAAGAATGAACGGGACAAGAGGACATGAGAAAGACGTGTAATTCATAATTTAGAGAGTCACATGAAGCACAATCCAGATTAAAAAACTGTCAATAAGAGACCTGGTAGGGTTGGATAGAGAAATGCTATCCAACCTACCAAGTTCAGTTGTCTGACAGACAAGTTTAGTTTTGTTTGAACTTGTCAAACAAAACTGTTTTTGTACTTTTCTCCTACATTTGGTCACGTCTGTCAGTATCAGCAGCATACGCCTACAACAAATGATTTTTTAAATATAAACTCATGCAGTCATACAAAAACACTCCTTTGACTAACATATGGACAAAAAATGCTCAGCTTAATACAGCACAGAAGAATAGTAAAAAAAAAAAAAAGCATTTTTATTTGCTGTAGGCTCTCTGGGTTTTCTGCCATGTTTTATATTTTATGTGACTATCAAAATGTAATTAGATGAAGGATGAATGTGGTGCTGCACATAACAGTTCAAACCACGCAGCAGTTTGGAAACAACTGCACAAAGAGATATGGAAAGTCTCCCGAAGACCATGGCTGTTTTGCTAATTTAGGAAAAGCAGAAATTTTATTTTTCCCACAAATTTAAAAGAGTTTACTTCAGAATTTTAGGACAATTTCTTCTTTTTTTTTTGCATGCATCTCTGTCTCTCATTCGTCTGTCAAACTGCACTATAGGGCACTTTAAGTCTTGCAGAATTATCAAGCATTTCTTTCTCTGGAAGTCAGCAGTGACAGGAGACATCTAGTGGCCAGTTTTGATTCATCGCTTAAACTCCAGTCACCACAGACCAAAGAAATTAAATTAATTAAACATGCAAAAGATGTGTGCACCTACTGCATGTTGCTCTGACCTCTAGGAGTCAGTGTAAGTTTCTTTTCCTCTTTTCTCGCCTCCTTTTCCTCCTAGTGCAGGAGGCTTCAGATTTAATCATGTTTATTCTTGAGTCCATGTTCTGCTTTCTCCAGTAGACCTTTACTAAAACAGGAGCTCCACTGGTTGGTGTTTTGGTTGGCATGCTCGAATATCCCCAATCTAAAACTTTATTGAAATATAAACAATTAAAATAAAATCATTACCTGCTTACAAAATTATACTTAAAATGTATAAGATAAGTCGACATCCTCAGCTTTGAGCTCGTTTACAACAGGAATGCGGCGGAGAGAAGGTGTACTACAAACCTGCTGACACTTCTAGAATTGAATATGTTTGGATTGGCACAGATTGGCCCGGCTGGCCCCACGGGTCAGGTTTTATTACGCTCCTGAGAGGCCACCTTCTCTGTTCACCTTCTCACCAGACCCGTTCACACAGACAGTTACCGACCTGATGGTTTCTATCAGCATTTCTTGCGTTTTGACAAAACACACAAACTTTTTTAGGTTGTGTTGTTTTTTTTGTCACTTTACAGGCGAAAATTATCAATGCGTGTTATCGATAAATCCGAAAAGTATGATATGAATTTCCAATCAACCCGCTTAACAGAGACATCTTAAAATGAAATATGTAGTGCAACCAGCTGCCTTAAAAGGTGGAAGAAATTAATTTTTTTTTCTATGAAGCATTGAGTGCTATAATGCAAAAGTTTTAGGATTTCTGTTTATCCTCTTAGATCAGTTCTTTCCTCTATTTGTTTGCTACTTGGTTTATTCTTATTTAAGTTCTTTTTACTGCTGTTCCTTCTAGTTATAGTTTATGTTAGTTTCAGATCTTTTATGCTCATTAATCTCATTCCTCTGTTCTATTTATCTTCCCCAGTCAGCCTGCTTTCTTACCTGCTTTATATCTCCCAACTTCGCTTTGCCTGTTATCTTCCCCAGCTGCCCCTACCCACCTATAATTAGCTCTTCTAGTTCCTTTGTCACCTCAACCTCTCCCACACTATGTAAGCTCTTCCGTTTGGATTATTCTCCAAGGTATTCTGTGATCTACTCAGTGATTTCCCTCCATCATTTGGCCTGTTTGCTGCAGCTCCAAGTTCCTCATTTGTATTAAAGATGTGTTCAGTGATAATTCCAAGTTTCTGTCTGTACTTTGATCCAACTGCAAACCCAAACCGTGTAACTGTGTTTGGCAGAGAACAATAATGAACCAACCAAGAAATACACAAAGACGTATTAGGTCATAAAACAATATCCCAAGGACTGAACACTTTACAAAAGACTGTTTACTCGCCTTGAACGGGAAAGAATGACTGACAAATATTCTGAGAAACAGACCGGATGCTCATAACTTTGTCAAGGGCAACAAATATCTACAACCCAAGTGAGAGAATCTGTTGCTGCATGGTGCCAAAAGAAAGCCAAATGTAGCTCAGTTTGTAGATTACCATGAGCCATTTACAGACAGGAACCATGTGAAAGATGATGATCTGGTCTGATGAAACCAAAGCTGAACTTTCTGGCCGTCATCCAGAGATCTATGTGTGGCAAAAAGTATATAGATGTTCTTCTTTTTTGCTCTGAACATACTGTTTCCACAATGAAACATGGTAGTAGAAGCACCATGCTGTTGGGGCTGAAATGGTTTAGATCAGGGGTGGTTCTTAATGGTGTGGTGCGCCCCTGCTGCACCACACCTGAATGGAATAATTAGGTCATTAAGGCTCTGGAGAACTGATCTACACAAGGAGGAGGTAATTAAGCCATTTCATTCCAGCGGTTTTGTACCTGTGGCACATCTAAAAACTGCAGGACACCGGCCCTTGAGGACTGGAGTTTGACATCCTTGTTCTAGAAAATAACTCTTAAAAAATCCAAATAAAACAGCGGATTTTTAAACGTTAAACAGATATTCTGTAATAGACATATATATTTTTAAAAAAGATAATTTAAAAATATTTGCAGCTCTTAACCAGTTTTATTTTGCTGAACTAAGGGCAGAAATGGCTCTTTGGATTGTAAAGGTTGCAGGTTCTTGATCTGAAGCAACCATGACAAACCAAGCTGGATGATAATCCAGGTTTATCTTGATACCACACAGGATATTTAAAAAATCTCAAAACCTCCATGTGCTAAATCTAGAGCACACAGTTACATGATCTCCCTAACCACCATTTATTTTAACACTCGTGTGGAAATCCTTAGCAGGCGTACAAATACAGTATTTGTTAAGGGTGCTGTAATATGGTGTACATCTTCATACCTTAAAATCAATCAAAAATATATAAAACACAATTTTTCTATTGACATTTAATATCATTTGAAATAAAAATGGCTCATAATGCTGTGAAAGAAAACTTTCCACTTCAGTTGTGTGACTTCTGTTTTTTGAGTGGGATGGGTGGGACAGGTTAAAGGAAAAAAAACAACAACATACATTTGTGTGAAGACAACAAATGCAGCTTTGCAAAAGATCAAATCTGTGGGCAAATTATGCTACAAACTCTAAAATGAGACAAAACAGGACAGAAGTTTTAGCTAACAGTATTGTTAGTGTTATAATCTGTCATCAGAAATAACACATTTGCCAACAAGAAACAAATAAATAACAAGACAGAAAAATATCCTGAATAGTTAAAAATATTCAAAAATTTGTTAAAACAAAGTGTTTTTACAAATGGCATATGCGTCAAGAAATCAGTGCAATGATTCAAGAGAGCCACCTAGAGGCCAAGATAAAAATTATGGCATCATCACTTCAACCACAGCAGGGTTATGATATCTTTTTAAATTGTTTTCAATTATATTATAGCTTTATTTTGTTGTGGCTTTTTGTTTGTCTACTTCTGTTAATTTCAGTGAATTTTTATGTTATGTTGCTTAGTTTATAAACAACAGTCAAATATTACTTAGTGTCTGTTTAGCTTCTATTAATTACAGGAGTATTTTTTGTTTTTTATACTTTGGTTAATTTTTAGGTGCAGAATTCAAAGAGGTCAAATTATTGATTATGTATAATTCGATTGGATAATGAATACTCAACAGAACATGCCATTTTGAAAAAAATTACTCAACGTCTTCCAACTTTGTCGCCAATCTTTGGACTTAGTGCCGCCATGGAGGAGTATGGAGTGCCATAATTTGTTGACATCTGACGTGAAATGCTTGAGTGTGTGGTAAAAGAAATTATTTCACATCATTTGGAATAGCTATTAAATAAAAATAAATAAAAATTCAAGAACACAAAAATGAAGGACATTAGATCTATAATTTCAGGATGAATTAGTCAGTTTAGTTCATGTTGCTTATTATTTCAGTAAACAAAAATGTTTTCTCAATTTCTGTTCTCGTTATTTTGTTAATTTTAGTTAAGTATAATAACTTTGCACCACACACTCTTTGACTTTCGGTACCTAAACGGAATAGAAACATTATCCCTGTTTCTGTCGCTCACAGATACTACTGACTCTTCTGACTCTGACTAGTCCCACTGTGCTTCAAGAACTCAATTAGTTATTCTATCTGCTTATTTTTTAATTAGTCATTGATTTCATTGAGTGATATTAACATGCACTTTGGTTCATCCATGTTTCCTTTTGGGCAGCATTTCAAGATGCATTTTTCCTTTCATTCCCTGGGGTGCAAACACACAAACTGGAAAGCTCCAGACGGTTTCAGACAAACAACCAAAGCTGCTCCCCGATCTGACTGCAGCAGCCGTCGCTCCAGATGGACAGGTTAAGAAGTTTCTCTCCCTCAGACGGGGCTCTGAGGGAGGACTGTAGGTACAGAGGTAGAAAAAAGGTGACAAAAATAACTGAAACACTCCAAAGTCTGCAGCCAGACCTTTGAATCTGAATATTCTTTATGTGGCACTGGAAAATTCAGGATTGTCTCCTACTGGGAAGTGTCTCACACCAATAAGGAGTTCTCGTTCTCACTCCATCGGTGTCATGATTGGTTTCCCGAGCAAGAAAGCATATATCTCACAGAAAAACAATGTGAAAAAGAAGACTGTCTAGGTCTTTCCAAAATAAATCCCATCAACCCTCTCTTGAGGTTTTTACAGAACTGCCTCAAAGGCAATGACAGCAGAACAAACCAAGCTGCCACAAGTTTTATCTGTCAGTGCAGGGTGGAGAAAAATGTCTTTGGAGATTCAGGAAGAACAGACGAACCTTCAGAGAGACCAGAGATGTGAATACTAATTACGAGTCAAACACTGAAACCGGTTTTTGAAGTACAGGAGGCCGTTTTTTGTACGTGTGGCGTCAGAGGAAGCTGGAGGGTAGCGAAACTTGGCATATGTCTTGTCGCTTTCTGACTGCGTGACCCATGGTAGTTTGATTTTGGTTGCGTGATTGATGATGACGTCGTCACAGGAACCAACGTGGAGAGATCCAAGGCCGTCGATGAAAAACTCTAAAAAAATATATATATATATATATTAAAAAGAAAAGAGAACTCAGAACATTGAATCATTCATCATTTTGGTTTGTCTTTTCAATAATATCACATATTCCTATATGAGATAGCACTACATGTTGTACTGATTGGTTCTTCTCCATCCTAGGAATACTGTAGTTGGATGAAAACGATCGGTATGTGGGGCAGGTGGTGAGGTTCATTTACACTTTACATTTTTAAAGCAGTTGTTTGCATGTTAGTAACATACTTTGTGAAAGACACATGAAATTTTGCGCTGTTTTTTCCCTCTAAGTGTTTCGTACATGATGTGCCAGAGCGTCAGGGTGGCGGCAAGCACAGATATTTCCGATCTTCTGTCAGAGTTAAGCTCATGTCAGACACATATCTACACTGCAAACTATTGTTTCTTTAGATAAATGTATGCACTCACATTAGTTTCACTACACACTCACATTGGTGCCACAAACATAGCACCACAGAGATTAAGTTTATGAGCAAAACTGCATAAAAAGTGTAGGTGTCAACACCTACATCTCCCCAGAGTGTGATACTCATGCACTGCAGAGAGGATGTGAAAGTTAAATTTGAATTGTTTGTCAGAGTTTAATATAACTACTGTTTAATCTCCAGCTGCTGCCTCAAAGCTTTTCTAAAAATATCACAGTGAACACCATGTTTCTTCTTTCTCTTATGTGTGCAGAGGGAACATTAGGGGAACCCTATTTTTAGTCAGCATTGTGTCTTCAAATGTTTAAATGATCCCGAAAGGAATAAAATGCACATCTTTTGCTGTTTTGATAATAAATTTGATCTCAGCTTTTTTACTGTACTCACCCAGGTGAGCTACCCTGGCGAGGCGGGGGTCAAAGCCGACCTGCTGGACTTTATCCGTGCGAGCTAAGAAGAAATTAATGACCCCATCCGTCACAACGCAGTTAGGAAATCCCTCAATTATGTGATGAAATCCTCTTCTCATGTGCAAACAGTCTCCGTCTTCCTCTCCTGGCTCGATGGAGATGGTTTGTCGGTAAGTAGCTGTGTACCCTGTAGCTTCTCGCACTGCTCCCCCAACCTACAAAGACACAAGAATGGAAAACATGGAGTCAAATCTTTGCGATAAAACTTTATAGACTCGTTTTGAGCAACAATTTATCTTCCAGGGCACCAACCAGATCCAGAGTAGTCCTCTCTAAAACATCTACAAGCTTCTCC
>CAEFZY010057205.1:0-17790 GCA_903066815.1 Brachyrhaphis roseni
GAACAGAATCGGTGACAAAGGGCAGCCCTGGCGGAGTCCAACCCTCACCGGAAACGAGCCCGACTTATTGCCGGCAAAGCGGACCAGACTCTGACACCGGTCATACAGGGACCTGACAGCCCGTATCAAAGGGCCCGGTACCCCATACTCCCGGAGATCCCCCCACAGAGCTCCCCGAGGGACACGGTTGAACGCCTTCTCCACAAAACACATGTAGACCAGTTGGGCGAACTCCCATGCACCCTCCAGGACCCTGCCGAGGGTGTAGAGCTGGTCCAGTGTTCCACGACCAGGACGAAAACCACACTGCTTTTCCTGAATCCGAGGTTCGACTATCCGACGGACCCTCCTCTCCAGGACCCCTGAATAGACCTTGGTAGGGAGGCTTAAAGTGTCTACATAAAACCAACAGAATGGTATCCGACTATTGCTATGGAGAGGAAAGTGGGAAATGGTCTGTACAGCGTCTATCAAGTCCAGAGGACCCATTCACCCATTCACATACACACATTCACATGCTGATGGTGGAAAACTACTGAATAGAAATGATAGAAAGCATCATATAGAAATGCCAGTGTAGCCTTTATTCTCCTAACAAACATCTGCTATCCTCTCTCTGACATCCAGACTAGATTAAAATATGTTATTGGATTTCTTTTCTTTTCAGTTACATTGTGTCACCACATTAAATCCACACCTCTTCAGCACATGCACTTGGTCATCGACGGCATGCATCCTTTCCACCTACAAAACTCAGGCATCACTATTACTGTCTTCAAAAAATTTCCTTCCAGCTGGAGTTGGATGAAAAATAAAAAACCTTCACAGGCCAAGTTTGCTGAGTCCATGTTGATGATCATTCTTAATGGATGATTTGTTTGGTCACAATTATAGACTCATTTTGCCTCCAGTACCTAAAGCAGACTCAGGTAGAAAATTCTAATGTAGTCATATTTAAACAAACAAAAAAAAAAACACTTTAGGTTTCTGATCAGTTTGCATTGTTAGACTCAAGAGTCCCCATTAGCATTTACCGGAGCTGTCGACTCAAATTCCTGATAAGGCGATTCATCACTGTCTTCCCCAGCGAAGTATAGGAACAGGGAGCGACGAAAGAAAGTATCTGTTTTTCTTCTTGGGTGACTGCAATTCCCCTCTTGTTTCCTGCTTTAAGCCCAGTGGATTGGAAACACATTTTCACCCTCGGCTCAGACAGAAGCACACAATCACTGCCTTTTGTGCACGCACCTATACACACAAATTCCTCTGAGATTCTCCCGAACACACTTCCCCTCTCTTCCTCCCCGATGAATACCCCCCGAACGCCGGTGGCGCTTTTAAAATTTGCATAGGCACTGTTAGCGAGATAGTCAACCTTTCATCAGGGCTGTATGAGGTCTTTCGGATTGTTAAGGCTCATTAGGGCTTGTTAGGATCTGATTTATATACCGCGTACATTTTGTTCCAAGCTACTACCTCATACCCAGGGTGACATTAGGTGACAGACACTGGCATTTGGATTGTGGTTTCTTCCGCGACACACTCACCCTGTTATTGTCTGAATAGACGTCGATGTGCACGTCTTTCCCCCTTAACATCTGTGTGTGGAATGGCAAGCCCGATCTTATCCTGTGATTCGCTAATTACCATAATCACGAATGACATCGTGAGGGTAATCACACGCATGTGAGCAGTTCCACAGGGCTCTAACTGCTTCCAGCCAGCTGATTGGATTCACAGCAACTTTACATCCTTTTGTCTGAAGTGACACATTCGTGGACTTTCTTTAGTCGAGTTGTGTTGCGGTGCGTTGTCGAGCATTACATTTTAAAAAAAAAATTTGTTTAATAAGGGACAACAGGTGGAAGTAGACGTCGTCATCGTCAAGGCCAAGTTCATAAAATGAAAGTACCGGGCCACATAATATTAGACTTTAATAGAAGTAGCAACATGGCGTAATTGGAGTTTGATTTCAAGACTTGTGGAAAAGGAAAATAATCAAGATGGACAAGCGTGTGCTGGCTGTAAATAATCAGACGTTATTTTCACATACTCTATGAAATCTGCCAGTGCAAGACATCAGTTTCACTTTAATTTGTCGTTCATTTTGGGGTAGAGCTAAAGCGTCACATAATATAATGAAAGTGTTATTTCATTAAAGTGGCAGTATTATGTAAAAAAAAAAAAAAGACTTAATTGAGCTTCACAATTGTGTTACAATGTTACTCCCTTATCAAATACTTACCTGTTGAATTGAATCTCCCCTGGTGGCCATTCTGTTTGCAGAAACGACTCCCCCACTCTGCTCCTTCAGACTAGCGGCAGCAGCAAACACCCGGTGGAATTGTGCATCTGCAGAGCTCTTTGTATGAGCTATTTCTCACTGAAACGCTGCTAAAAACGTTGTTTAAGTCTAAGCAGAAAAACACTGCTATGATGAGGCGCTGAAGGCAAAGTGACGGAAAGAAAACGAGCTTCTCAAAGAGACAGAGGCCCAATTTCAAGGCGTTAAAATTGCAAATTTCACCCACCTATAATTGCACACAGTATAACTGATTGTGATGTTCCCATGTTGGCTTAATTAGCTGGTTGTTGACATGATGCTCCCAGCCCCATAGTTACGCTGTTTTAGGGTTTTTGTCTCCACATCACGGCCGTTGTTTCAGCAATGGCTTGAACTTGAAGTCCTTTTTGATGAAGAGCTCTTACTGCTGTCTTTCTTGATGCTTCAGCTCCAGCAGAGGTCAGCTGAGGAACAACACCTGATTGTCGTTGGCTTCTAGAGATGCTTTTGAAATCTCGTGTTGACGACAATGCCAACATTTTTTTTGCAACATAGTTTGTCTCCTGGTGGATCATGACATGTTCGGAAATGGCACTGATTCTCTTTTTGTTGGTAGGGATAACGATCTTTTTTAAATCCCAACGATGACCAACATATCTAGGATCCTGATGCTTTCCAAACACTATGCTGGCAAATTGTTTGCTTCAAGATGCTGTGCAGTAAAGTTTCTAACTCTATGTTCTGCTACTTCTATAAAAGTCAATTCAGCTTTGCTTTGCCGTTACTTCATTTATTGAGCTGTGATAAAGAAAAGGAGATGATGCTTTTTCAGTTCTCAAGTGCCATGAACTCTGTCATCTAACTACGGATCTAAAACCTGATCAAATGTATTTAACACTTGATATTTTAGAGCACAAATAGACCCTATTTTTTTCTACTTCCTCCTCTCTGATTTCGGGTTGCCTACCTCATGCATCCGAATGAGGAAAAGCAGCTACTTGATGGTAGTTCTTCTTCTCACTGAATGTAAATAACTGAATAAAAGTTGACGCAGGGAAATAAATATTCATACCAACCACATAATTTGTTCCTTTCTGAATACCATATTCAGATTTGGCCTCACTTGTGCAAACTTCCCATTGAAGCAGCTGTATTTGTGAACTTTGCTAAATTCCCCTTTGGCTCTTGACAAGGACTCTGCAAGCCAAAGTTAATGCTAACTGATGTGTGTCGCATTGAAGCCCGGCCAATGCATTCAGGAGCGCTCAACTAATGGCCTTTTAAGCATAATGACCTTAGCCAAGCAGAACAGAATGTTTATAAACCTCTCATTTATCACCGGAGTTTATTCAGCCAGTCTTAATGGCAGTCTTCTAATGCCATGCTAAATGAGGTGGCTGTTCTTTAAATCTGCTGGTTAAATGGCATTCGCATCTTGGGTTAAATGAAAAGTGATGGAGAGTTTGTTTTACTCGCGTATTCAATTTGTTTTTGCTCCCCATCAGTTTGTCGGTTGGAAAGTATCTCAGGGGAAAATTAGCGTTGGACTGGAGAGGGACGTGTCAGAAGAAGCGGAAGGAAATCGGCGCCACTTGCTTCTTAAAGGTCTGACAGAGTTTTAAAGCCATGTTAAGAAAAAGTCGAGAATAAAGTCAGAATATTACAAGAAAAAAGGCGTAACATTATGACTTTATTCTCGTATTTTTCTTAGAATGGCCCTAACACTCTGTAGGGTGAAAGAGACAGAATAGATTAGAAATACACAGATATTTCCTTCTCAGTATTATGTGTTTTCCAGGCACTTAGTGCATATTTTATTGCATAATTAAGTACCATTGGTTGTTCTAAAAATGCCATACATCATATTTGACTTTGACTATTTGACCACGTTGAAACTGGGCCTCTGTCTCCTTGAAAGCTCCTGCTCTTTCTGGAGTCACAACGTGGCTCCTCTATTAACCCTTTAACAACGTTTTTGCCAGCATTTTACTGAGAAGTAGCTCCTATAATGAGCTCAGCAGATACGCAGTTCAACCAGATGTTTGCTAATTACCCCTGGCTGGTTTGAAGGGGCTGATTGAGGTCGTCCCAAGGGGAGGTGAGACGGAAGCTGGGAAGCTTGGAAACTGCAGCTCTGAGGACGAGCTTCACCTCGAAGACGGGGCGAGGTTTCATCAAGCGTTTTGCAAAGCTGAACGGTTGCCATGGGAGATTAAAGGATTTCTCAAACATGCGTGAAAGAATCAAGGCAACACTCAAGGTGTGACTTTGATGAGGGGAGAGCATTATAATAATGATGTAAAGCTCCAAAAAGTCAATTTTACATAATATTCAGTTTGGGGGAGAAAAAAATTGTTGGTAACCAAACAATGTTTGGTTGTTATGTAGCAAATAATGCAGCTGGGGAAAAAATAGCAATTCTAATTGGCTGGGTGAATCATTCTTTCTCTCAGTAGCTTTAAGACAGAGCTTTTTTTTGTTTTTTTTCTGTTTTAGTTTCTGAAACAAGATAGACATAAACAGAACAACAGAAGCATGGATAGGGAGTCACTTTAGAAAGCCCTGGGACTCCGGTCTGTAATGAGCTGTAAAAGCTCCCTGGCTGTGCAGTTTCTGCCTCCGACCCCAACTGTCTGATCGTTCCAGTCAATCAGCCGCTCTACGACTTTGTTCTCTGTGGTTGATGCGACGGGTCAGATATCGCTGGAAATAGCGGAAAATGTGTCGTTAAACAACACATTTTTTATTTTTTTTTTACTGTGGAAAACTACTGTAGTATTTTTTTTATCTTAATCATCAGCCGTAATTATCATGCGTTTCCCATTCTTCATGAGGGGAATAACTGGAAAAGTTTAAAGACATTTTTTTCTTAGTATTTATTATAGTACAAATTAATTTGTCATGAGTATTGGTGCATCACCAACGAACCGTCTCAACATGCATTGTGTACAAGAAGATTATCTGAACTGTATCTGTGCTGCCGACTTGACTGAGCTGCATTTCACTTTGTTTGTTACATTTTCATTTCATAGGCATCAGCTGTTTGCAAAGTGCTTATAAAATATTCACTCCCATCAATTCCTTTACCCTTTTGTTGTTTCTACAAATCAATCATGACCAACAAAATTTTGCTTTGTTTTAACAAAAGAATTACAAAAAAAAAAAAAAACATTTAATGTCAACACGAAAGCTGGTTTCTACAAAATAGTGAGAATTGAATGCAACACAGATTCCAATGAAATTGGACTTTATGTAAAATATAAATAAAAACAGAATACGATGATTTAGTTGAATTCACTACAAAGACAAGGTAGCTGATGTTTAAATGAATACATTTTTGTGTTTTTTATTTTGCAAATACTCATTTATTTGGATTTTGACGCCTGTTTCAAAAAACTTGGTCTTCACCCAGTTTTGAGAATGGAGTAAAACTGCAGCATTAAGGAAACCAAAGTGAAACCAGTCTGTGCAGATTCTGTCCTGTGATCGCACCCAAAGGTGCGTCTGCTAAATACTGACTTGAAGAGGTTAAATATTTATGCAGTCACTTATTTTATGGTACATATTTTGATTTACTTGTCTTTATTTTGTATAAATCCATTTCCACTTTGAAATTAAAGGGGATTTTTTTTAACTTTTTTTTGTCAAAAAAGGGAATTTTTGGGGTTCATGATTGATTTGTAAAAGCAAAAAAAAAAGGGTGAATATTTTTTTATAGGATGTTATATTTAAACTAAGTAAGATTAGAAAGCAAAGTAAGCAAAGCCTGCTTCGTTGAGGAGAACTTGAGCTTATTTTGTCTAATTTTGACACGTAGCTTCGCTTAGCCTTGTTTTTATTCATGTGTATGTTTCTTTGCCAAAATAAATGACAATTACTGCAATATTTATTTGACAAACAAGAAGCATATCTGAGGAAAATATGTGTTTGTGAAACTGTTTTAGACATTTGTTTCAATGTATCACAAGTCAGAACCTTGAGAGGAAATGCCAGCTTCTCCTTCTGTTTCTCCATTAGACCTGGAGACATAACACCTGAATATTCATGCCTTTTTTCTTTTTTTTTTCAAATGATTACATCATTCATGCAACATAGAAGAAATGAAATTATTCGAGATCCCAGTACAAGGAGGACAAAGCAGTTGCATAACAGTTTCGTTGACAATAAAGTAACATTCTAGTTTTGGCTCAAATAGAGCAATAAGAATACGCAGCGGAAGTTTTATTAGTCTTTGATCAAAAGGCAGTAGCTACCTTTATTAATGAGTCAGTTCCTATTTAAAAAAAATAAAAATAAACAAGATAATTTGCCTCTCTGGCATAACTCTGAACCTATGGGACTGATTTTAACCGGCAGCAAAAAAATCTCCTTTCACTCATGCAAATGTGAAAACTTAAATAACCCCGAGCAGTTTGACATTTAAAGTGTCCCACAAAAAGGGAATATTCCTTTAAGCTGCTGGCTGATAGTGTTGAAATTCGAAGTTGTTTTACAGCCGAGGCATTTTAAAAACACACTCAAGTGCTGAAGTTTACCTCTTTACTCGGTCTCAGCTGCTCCGTGGTTCCCAACGCTTCAAGGCGAGTCTCATGGTGGCTCATTTAATGGATTCGGCCTTCGTCTTGAATTTACTCAAATACACTCAGCTTCCAGTTCTGTGTGTTGAGAAATTTAGGCAAATTGAGCTTGCATTAGTGTTTCATCAAATACTGCAGCACTTCCGAGCAACCTGGATGATTTTTTTACTCTTTTTTTGACAACGGCTAAAACCGAATATTTACAAGCTCTATGGGTCGTTGGGCTAAAACTATTCACACAGCAGGTCTCAAAGGTCAATTCTGATTTTTTATTTTATTTTTTACTACTAATTAAATACGACCACCACCAGAGTTCTGTTTGAGCGGTTTACAACCCTAAAGCGACGCACATGCTCAGAAGGAGAATGTTGACGTCACACAGCAGCGCGTCGATTGCAGAAGTTTATGGACTCATTTAAAGTTTAGAAAAAATAGAAAATGCATCCAATAGAAATAGCCTTTTGTGGAGTATTGACTGCAAAGTGTGTAGAGAAGTCTTTTTTTGATGTGTAGTCAAAGCCAAGAGTGGTGGAATTCTGATGTTAATGGGTTGTAAGTTCATTATAAAATGTATAATTTTTGAGCCATTGCTTACGTCCGGATTTACTTCACCTGGGCGCAGAAAGATGACGCACGTCTCTCGTCAGACATTTTAGTTACAAAAAATGCAGCATTATTAGCACATTTTCAGCAACAAGGCAGTTCAAAGTGCTTTACATGAATTAGAAGGAAATACAAATGCAACAAAAAACCCAAAAGAAAGACAAAAACGTAAAAGTATAAAACTACATGTTGGTTCCCCGTGTTTAATAAGAATAAGTTGTTTGATTGTTGTTATGAGTTGTTAAGTAGAAAGCTCTTTCTAAGTTTGTTCTTGGTTGGTAAACTAATAGGAGTTTCTCTAAGTCTTGCACTGATATTAAAAGTATAAAGCTAAATGTTGCTCTAAAGTAATGAGTATCCTCCACAATTTGTAAAAGTAATAAACTAAACAATTTTCTGTTTTAGATTGAAAAGGCTTTGAAAACTATTTCATACCAAACATAAGACTCATGGAAGTGACATAAATTGTGTTTTTATTAGGGTGAACAGCTTGGTATTGGGTTGGATTAAGGCAAAATAAGGAGATTTGGGTCGCATGATTTAAATAGCTTTGCCGAGGTAGACGCTTTACATGAATTAGAAGGAAATACAAATGCAACAACAAAAAAAACAAAAGAAAGACCTTAATCTGTGATTACGATCAACTTCACCTGTAAGAATTGGCCGATCACCGATTTCCCAAAATTAGGGAAATCTGTGCATCCCTACCGACCATGAAATTTAATTTCCCAGAAAACCAGCATGCACTCCATAGATATTGTATTAGGTTTGGAACAGGTAAAATACTGGAGGAAGCATTGGCAGCCATGAGTCAGGAGAAAATTTCATTTTAGTCAGCAGCACTAACACAAGCAAAGAGATAATGAAGTGCTTGGTATGTTTAAGGTAAAATGTGTCCAAGTGTTTCCAACACACATAGTTCACTGTTAAACTTACATTATAATGACCAAAGTGTTTTAAAGTTTTATTTGTTTGTTCATTTGGATCCCTCATTAGCCGTAGTTGTCACAATGGTTACTTTTCCTCATGTCCACATCATAAAACAAAACGTTTATTACAAAGATAGTTACACATACTTAATATAGCATCACTTTCATAAATGTACAATTACAAACACTTTATCAAGTTTTGTGTTTAAATTGTGCCACTCAAAATTTAGCAAACATTACTGTTCCACATCAAATTTAACACCAACTTTTGCAGGGTTTTTTTGTGTGTTGTGCCAATAAATATCCAATTGCTGGTGCAAATTAAAGTAAACAGGATTTAATTGCTTGAAAAAACCCGTTCGTTGTCGATCGATGCTCGGCCAGAAACCCGGGCAGAGCTTTGCAGCGTTGCTGGTTGGTGAAGCGCACAGCTGGACCACCATGCTGGAAGAACAATGCCCCCATTTCATTCTGCCCATGACTAATTCTGTGATACTTAATCCTATTCAAATACTACATTATGATTTCATCTTAACCTTTCTGCAGCTATTTGTATCGCCCTGATTTAATTTGGGAGTGCAAATTGCCGTGTGTGTTTTACTGTTGCTGCGCGTAGCCGTGCGGCTTTTGTTGCGATTCTTTACTTTTATGTGTTGCGTGCTTGTAATTGCGAGACAGTACATCGTTAGCCTCTGGCCGTTTTCTTTTCCTATTTCTTCGCCCTCCTTCTTGGCCTCTCAGGGTGAAGGGAGGATATATCAAATGGTGTCATCAACAGAAGCAACTTGGCTCTCTGTAAACTTGTGTTTTGGTGTGTGTTTCAGGGATGTTTACTTTCCCCCAGGCAGACAGAGCAGAGCCCCTGCAGACCCATATGGCCCAGCATATGGCTCATCCTCCCACACCACACCCTCTTCCCCATCCCAGTAGCCCCTAGCACACACACACACACACCGACACACACTAAATTACATAGTCATAATTTATCCGCATAGGGCAATTTGGCATGTTGAAAGCAGGTAGACAGAACGCAGTGTTCTAAACTAAATTCACTCTTAACGGATCTGGACTTAGCATTCAGCTTTATCTTCGTCAAAAGGGAAGAAACAATTGACTTCATCTCTTCTATTGATTCAGGTAGAGCTGTCATTGACATCGGGCTGCTCTCTCTCTCTCTCTCTCTCTCTCTCGCTCTCCAATTCGATCTCTGTGCAGCCTCTTTTTTTTTTTTTTTTTGAAACTTGGGTATAGCCTGAGCCTCTGCAGGACTTTGATGAATCTTTGGCAGCCTCGTAGGCATAGTAACTGTTGCTAGGAAAAGCTTCTCCACACAGAATTTGAAGGGGAGGCTAAAAATGGACTTGTGTGTTAATAACGCACACGGCGAGCGTGTGAACGTCATTTCACACTTCGGATCATTATTCTGCATGGGGGGGAAAGTGCCGTGTCTGGATCATATGTGGAGCAAACCTCCTGATGGGTGTCAATATATAGAGAGAGCCTTAGTGAATGTTGCTCGATAGGACATACTTGTTATTTATTTAACAGATATGGGTTGCTTTTTCTTGTAGTCATATTAGTTTTTTCAAATATTTCCCCTTTCGTCAGTCGTCATAATAAATGTTTCTTTTACCTGTAAGTGTTGCTTCTAAAAGGACATTTCATAATAATTCTCACTTCTCAGAAAGCCTTATAAAGGTATTCTCATTTTGTCATGTAACAACCAAAAACTATTATATTGGGACTTTAAGTGACAGACAAACCCAAAGGACACAAAGTTTTAAGTTTTTGTTTTCTGTTATTACAAATCGATGCCAATCAATTAGTACAATTCAGTCAATTGGTTAATCACACTCTAGCACAGAGATTAAGCATGATGCTAAATTTATAAGCTTCAAATGTAAATGCACATTTTGAAAAAAATGTTTATAAAAAATATTTCCTCGTCTCAGACCAGGCATCTCAGTTTTCCAGGTTTTTATATTCAGGAAGGTTTAAAAGTAGTTGCTTCAAACGTAGAAATGTTAACTGTTAACTGGTTGTGCAATGGTGGACGGATAATTCACCGTTGCAATAAGAGCGGTACGTAACACCTAGGTTTTATCCAATCGTCCCATGTGGTGTTTTGTTTTTCTTGGTAGTAGTGGTCTTTATTTAACCACTACTACCAAAGTAGTGGTTAACCACTAGAGGCGATAAACATGCGGCAAAGCAACCAAAGACAGGATTTGAACTCGGGATGGCTGCATCTAGATCTTTAGCCTCAATATATGGGGCGTCCGCTCGAACCTAGATGTTGTTAAAGCAAATTTTTTTGTTGAGAGCACCACTTTGTTTTCACTCGTGTTTGTAACTCTGCCTTATTGACCGCAGTACAAGACCGTGGGAGGCGCTGCTTTGAGCCAGGTAACACTTTGCAGGAGAGAAGCTCGTAGGTCAAAACAGGTAATGAGATTACTCTTCATCATGTAAACATAAAGGTGTCAACCAAATTTTTCGCCTAATACTATGTTTAGCTAGCCTTTGCTGTAATTGCATTTGAAAGTCTTTTAGGTTGCACTCTGAACAGGGCTGAGGTCCTCTGTTCCATTCACAGATTAGGATTGCTTTAAAGATTTTCTGAAATGAGTTAATCATACCTTAAGAGAAACAACTCTACATTACTCCATTCTGATCAGGCAGGTGACTGCCTAGTGTCTTACCAGCATCACAGTGCAGGAAGGCAAAGCTCTGGCTTGCCTTTGTATAGCCAGTTATCCTATAGATTTGTTTCAGGATGTAAGTACAATAAACAATGTTGCACTGCCTTTTGTGCTGACCAACACTCTTATGTTGTCTGTGTAATAAATATCGATTGTTAACAGTCAACTAAGCAGCTGGATTTAAATGCACAAGCCAGACAGAATCCAAAGTCACAGGGCTTGTTTGATAAGCTAAGGTCAGCAAACGGGATGCCATTCAAACAGGCAGAGGTGTCCAAATCACGGGGCAGAGGCAGTGGAGTACAAAGGGATCAAAAGAATGTAAGGCGCTCGCTATTGAAGAGAAAGAACAGGAACATAGTAAGGGTGCAAACACATAAGTCTGGGAATAGGTGAGTTGAATAAGGCAGGATGGGAAGTGCTGGCAGCAGAGGTGAGCCAGATAAAGCCTGACATGTGACAGCGATGGGTAGCTACGGAAAAACTTTGCCTGGAGGACCGCAGGTCGGTTTGTGTCACTAATTGATTTTCTTACCCTCAGTCAGGCCTTTAAAACGGATATCAAACTCTTAAATATGTCGGTGCCAGTAGTTAAAGGATGTGTATGATCTAAAATCAACTTTTTTTTAGCTTTACATCATGTTTTAATGTCATTCCTTCACCAAAAACATACCTCAAGTGTTGCTTTGATTCTTTCATAGATGTTTGAGAAATCCAATCCTTACCCGAGCTTCCGCCCCGCAGAACATCCCTGCCTCTCCCACACTCAGCTCCTCCAGACTAGCGGCAGCAGCAATTAGCAAACACCAGGTGGAACTGTGAGTCTACTGAGCTCATCATATAACCTACTTCTCAGTCCAACCGTCCTAAAAACAGTTGTAAACAGCATAATGGAGAAGCATTGTTGTGATGACGTGCCGCAGGGGGCGTGTCGGAAAGAGCGGGAGGTTCTTGAAGAGACAGAGGCTAATTTTAAGGCGTCAACTTGCGAAGTCAAATTTCTTTTAACTTATTTTTGATACATAAACAATTTGTATAACGAAAGGTAACATAGTTACTTGTTTGAGCTATAAAGTGACTGGAAAATACAAAATACCCCCCTTTATAAGAAGATTTAATGTTGTTTAATCTCATTAGTTTTAAGCTTATAATGAAGTTATATTTATGTTACATAGCTGAGATCAATACATGCAGATTAATATGAGCCAATAGCAAAGTGTCCAGTGTGAACTGAAGTCTCAAAGCTTTTATTTTGTGTAATTATTCAGTAGCACAACTCTGACCTCCACTGCCAACTTGACTTTAGATCTCAGCATATCTTCATTTTGTCTTCCAGCAATAGCTTTACTCTACAGGCCAGCTTTTCATAATGTACAATTAGCAGCAGTTCGGTGAACAGGTTCCCACTATCTGAGTTGAGGATCTCCGTAGGCCCTCCAGGGTCACCATTGACCCCTTGGCCTCTCCTCAGATTAGCGTCCTCCTTGCGTAGCCAGTTGGTGTAAGACCAGACATAAGTTTCGTGAAATGAGGTGAACAAAAACGACTTAAGGAAAATTGTGTTTCTGTTTTTTATTAAGTTGCAGAGGATTACAGGTTTGTCAAGAGTTCAAGCATCTGCAGATGTAAAACCCTGAACAACAGTTTCAGGGCATTTTGTTTGTTTACAATTAGCACCACTCATATCCAGCCAGCTGCGTGCCCCACATCTTGAGTGTGCAAGTCTGCAAGAAAATGTGAACAAAAATGGCAGCTGGCTGGGGGTCAGTTAAGGGATCGTCTTCAATCAAAAGGTTGTCGGTTCAATTCCGACTTCTCTCTGCGATATGTTGATGTGTCCCTGCAAGCTACTTAATCCTAAATTGCTGACCGATCGGTCAATCAATCAATCAGGTTTATTTTCACAGCACATCTCAACAAAAAGGCAGTTCAAAGTGTTTTACATCATAAAAACACAAAAATACCTCATTTCAATACTGAAGCACTGACAGCTGAGTATTATCAGCTGAGTCTTAGTGATGCTAATGTCACTGAGCTTACTTTGTATGCTCTGTTTTTCCCCAGTCTGATGCTTCATGTCGCTGATTGTTACTGTGCGATACTAGTTGTGTTTGCCACCACATGCTGCTGCGGCTGATTATTCCGTTGCCTCCTTCCACCATCACAGCTTCCTTCCAATTTTTTTTTATCATACTTGGCAGCATCATGTGCCTTTCCAATCATGTCTCTTCTTCACGTCTCATTAATTGTTTCCTGTTTTCTGTTCCGGGTACCCCTGTGGGATCAGTGATGCAGTCCACAGTTTCACTCTGAGGCTTTGGCAGCTTTTGGGTGAGGCGGCCGCTTCCAACTGAGTGACCATTTGTTAATGTGAAGGATTGGTTTTCTCCCTGATTGCTCAGTAACAGTTAGTGACTGTCTCTGGAACCAGAAGGCTTATTCTTAAGAAGCTGCCACTTTACAAATCTAAGTTAAGGCTATGAAGTGTAACGATTCCAAAAGTAAAAGTGCATATTTATATTTTATGCAAAAAACTACAAATACAGCATTATATATTTATATCTAATTTGCTTGTTTTTAAAATGCAAGCTAGCTAGTTTGCTCCTTGCTCTCCTGGATAATGGTAGAAGAATTGCTGTTTTACCAAAAATGATTTCTATCCTTTCTCGGTAATCAGTGCGACAATCTAAAGAAAAGCTCTTTTGGACTAAAACTGAGCCTGTTTTAGCAAATGTTTACATTTATGTCTTAATGGTTGATGACGTTAAAATGCTCTGTGCTAGTCCTGCTTGAACTCAGCACCGCCTTCGATACTATCGACCACTCAAGTTTGTTCAATAGGTCAAAGGTTCTCATTGAACTGCACTAGTTTGTGGGGTTCCACACGGGCGAGTTCTCGGGCCATTATTATTTTCATTTTACCTTCTTCCATTAGTTGGCATTTTCCTGTTTTTTCCTGTTTGTTTTTGTTGTTTTTTTGGGTTTTTTTGCGATATCACATCCAGTTGTGATGTGATGTTTAATACATCTATTAAACAGCACAATCTGTATAGGCTGTCAACCTGCATCCAATGTTAACCTGAATCAGTGACTGGCTGTCCAACAATATTCTAGTTTTAGACACAAATAAGACAGAAACCATCAGATCCTCGTCACCTGATTTAGAAAATCAATCAAAATGCTGGTTACATTTGATTCATTCACTCAGAGCCATTTTTCATTCCCATTCTTTAATTTAAAAAACATTTTTTAAATACGAGATGTGGTCTTCCGAGCAGATCGTCAACATTACTCATGCATTTGTTTCGTTCTGCTTAGTTACTGTATTGCTCTTTTTACTGGTCTAGACAGATAATCAATTAAATGTCAAGTCGTGACTCTGGCTGAAGCGCTCCAAAATGTTAACGTTACCTCCAGTCAGAGGAAACTTGTTTTGCAATTGAAAGATTACTTCAAACCGAAATACACCAGGACTGTAGCTCATTCTGGGCTCAACTTTATCTATCCAGATCCAGCCCTGTCACTATCAGAGCAGCTAAATATATTTAAGGACCTAATACAGCTGTCAGCTGACAATCCTAACATGTTTGTAGCTTGAAATTTGTAAACTTAGCAGTTTTTAATAAAAGTATTAATAAAAGCAGAAGAGAATTGCTGGACTCAGTACCACCAATGGAGTCAAACTCTTCACTGTAGAGGTGAGCAGGGGCGTATGGAGGGTGGGGCGGGGGGGAAGTTAGGACAATTTCAATGGCCCCTGACTGACAGGGGGCCCTTCATGATTGATTTTTTTTTTCTTTTATAGAAATAAAAAATAATGGGGCCCTGTCAATTACAAAATTAATCATATTGTGTTTTCTAAAATTGTTTTTAGCAGTAAAAAGTGCCAATTTGTAACCCAGTTTTTCTCTGAGAGATGGGTAGACTGTGAGATTATCAACCATTTAGCATAGTTAGCTTAGCTACAGACTGTTTGCCTCCATTTCACTAACATTTAATGAATTAAGGAAAATAAATTACCAACATATTCATATATTTAACGTGTCCCTGTACCTCTTACCACTTAATACCAGATGAGTCAGTCAGCAGCAGCTCTAGCCCACATCCCTCCTGACCCATCCTCTCCTGAGTGAAATTAAAGCTGCAGTATGTCACTTTTATAAAAAAAATATATATTTTTTACATATTTGTTAAAACTGTCATTATGTTGTGACAGTATGGTATGAGAGATAATCTGTGAAAAATCTATTTCGAGCTGCGTGGAGGGGCCCAATTAAATTTTTGTTATGGGGCCCTAGATTCTTGGCAGCGCCCCTGGCGATGAATATCGGTTTTTGCCATCTTTTGGCTCTGTTGTTGTATATCCTGCTCTCCTGAAACATTACAAACACTGTGTTACCCAAGGTGGATTAAAAAAAGTTCCCCATCACCAGTATGCTGTGTAATTTGACTGCTATTGGGTTTCAGTATTGATATTTGGAGCAGGGAGTGTTGCCCTGTTGCACTGCTCAGCCTCAAGTGCACTGGCTCGATTAATCATCGGGAGGGAAAAAAAAAACAGGCTGTGCGTGAACATCATACCGGAGAGCATGCAAGTATTTGTTGCTCCATACGCATGCTTCGGTTGGTTTGAATTAGACCCTCCTCTAACGATGCAGGATCACAAAAACAGTGGCTACAAAAGGATGATGTTTGCTTATTTACAGCACTTCCAAAGTCTGTAGAGCCACTAAGGTGTCAGTCAACACACAGGGCTGATATCATCGGCAGTCTGTCCTTTTCTGAAAATGTCCTGAAGGGCTGCTGACCACCTGTTTTCCTTTTGCCATAAAGTTAGATTGAGCTCCTTCAAGAGCCAAAACTGGCTTCCTTAGGACTGGCTGAGCACGATTAGGATGCATGCACTCATGCATGACAGAGAGAAAGCGCGCCACAGTGCCAGCCAGTTTGTGTAAATCCGGCCAAACGGAATGTGTTTTGCACTTTAGACCGTTCTGATTACAAAGCAACAAGCCCTGCGTTTCCTTACAGCAACACCTGTTCCCGCTTCCTTCGCTCTCAGACAACGACGCAGCAAAAAACACAAAATCTCCCCAAGTATTTCCCGTCTCGTTTCTAGTGCAAATATCTCAGCATGTTGGAACAAGATAAAAATAACTTACAAGTAACTCTTTAGCAATTGTTTTAAGTAAACAATTTTTTAATATTGATGAAAAATTACAGTTTCCCCTGGCTGCTTGTTTCACTCATTACATGGGAAAATGTGTTTTCAGAAGTGACATGCCAAAGGAACTAGTACCGTAGTTTTTTCTCAATATTAAGGAATTATTGACAGAGCCGCTTGTTTAACCTTTGGTTAATAAATCTAAAACAGTTTTCAATCTCTCTGTTGTTGTTTCCACTCGTGACTTTATCGTATCCCTTGACAATTATATCAGATAATCATTGAATGTATACATTCTGTTTCTAAAGAAGGCATCTAGCAGGAAAGATGGCAATAAATTTCTGAGAAGAGAGCAACAGAGTGCTGTACAGTACATATTCTGGGTCGGAAGAATGAAGGACACGTCAGTCAAAACAACGTGGCAGCATTAAAGAAGCAATATGTGGAGGATTTGTGCTGAAGCCTTTTTCTCGGGAGGATAAAAATGTGTCATATTGTTTAGATTTGCAAAAATGAGGAGTATCCTGTTGTTGATATGCATACAGATATCTGGCCTATTCACCAGGACATTCAGGATTGTTAGTTGTGTTGTGTCATTCATCTCAGTTACATTATTGCAGTTTTGGATGTCTTTGCAGCTATCAGATTGAGACTTTTTATCTGGAACTGTTCACTCTTGCGCGACAATGGAAATATGGACCACTTTAAGTCGTGGTTTTATCCCTTAAGAGCAATTAAAGTACTGGTAGTTTGTAAATTTATAATTCATAATACAATTTGAGTTCCCGATACTAGATCGTAAGATTGTGCAATTTAGTTTGACAGCTATTCGAGGTGACAGGAAACCGTTGGAAGTTCTTTTCTACCAGGGTAGGTTTGATATTTTTTAGTAAAGTCTACTCTGGCATTCTCATGCATACGTTGTATGGGTAATTTTCACCTTTTGGAGAGCTTCTTGTAAGTGTTGTAATATGAAGTTCCCTTTAGGAAATGAATAATAACCCACATGCCTGGGTGTTCCCGGGGAGCTTTATGCAAAATGAACAGAACATTCTTACGCTATAGAACTAGAAGAAGCTGTCAAGGGATAAAAGGGAGATCACCAAAGTCCTGAAGTCACTCAATTGTTCAGTGTAATCAAAAGAAAAGAAGGCAAAAGTGAGGAGCACCAGATTATGTAGCAAAGCTCCCCGGTATTTCACAGAAGACAACAGTGGAGAATGACTGACGGCTGCTTCGGTTAAGGTGGTGGTTTATTGGGAAAGCAATTTACCGTAATTTCCGGACTATAAGCCGCAACTTTTGTCTCACGCTTTCAGCCCTGCAGCTTATACAATGATGCGGCTTATTTATGCATTTTTTTTCTAACGGCCACCAGGGGCGCTCGAGCAGAAAAGGTAAGAGTGAGACAGGTGGAATATATGTGTAGAGGAAGACGCAAGTTCAATGTAATGTAACACGTCTCCTTGCTCAGGAGGAAGATGAAGACGGCTCTCAGTGACTTTTACCGGTATGTTTTTTTTTAACCAGC
>CAEFZY010057212.1:0-51145 GCA_903066815.1 Brachyrhaphis roseni
GTGTCATGAGGTAGATCTCAGCCGGCTGGTGAGAGAAAAAGTAGATCTTGGTCTCAAAAAGTATGAGCACCCCTGATCTAGATCAAAAGAAGAGCGAAACCAATTTAACATTTAGAAGTTGTGCCTTGCAAACTCAACTACACACATGCAATGACAAGTTTTATGAATTCTTTTATTCTATACCTGGGAAACAAAATCTGTTGTAGGCAACATCAAACAACAATAAAACTTTTAGAACAGGCTCAGAGGTGCCAGTAGCTGAGACTGCAATGAGGCAGGATAAAAAATTTAAAAAGGGAAAACAAATCATCTCCAGTTTACTGCTTTGGAGTGAGACTGAAATAGAAAAACAGGCAGAGTGAGTCTGATCGTGTTCAAAGTTTAAATGCCGTCTATATGAGCAGTCTTATAGACATAAGAGACAGAGTGGAGACAAAGTAAATAGTCAGGGGAGTAATTTAAATTCGTCAGCAATAAATGACAAATTGTTGGCAGAAGTCAGTGGTTCTCTCCCAACTTCTTCGCCTCTCTGAAGCACATGCATGTTTTCCTCATGAGGTATGTGAAAGATGGAGATTGCTTCCCCCTCTCCTTATTTTCATTTATATCTTAATCCTTCAAAATCCTTCACTACATCAGGTTTTACTCCAAGTGCACATACAGATCTCAGTACCGTGAGGCTTAATTTTTTTTAAAATCACGGCTGAGATTCTAGCGTAGGTGTTTGATGTAGTTTACTGGTCTATTGTCGAGGTTCCAGGAAGTGTAAAGGGATCAGTGAAGTGAAATGGCCGGCAGGGTCAACTATCAGATTCCCTTAAGACAAGCCCAGGCAATTAGAGTGAAACAAGACACATTCTAACACACTACCATACACACACATGAATTATCAGCTGGGTGTATGTTACATTTAATCAGATTTTTTTATTTTTTAAAAAGAAAGGAAAAAACAATTCATGCTCCCTTTCTCTGCAACCTTTGGCAACACACGCATGCATTCACCACCACACATGCACTGTATTCCAATTCAGCCACACACACACTTCTCACTTCATCACCCTCCGGGCTTGTTAAAAGGCAGTTTGCAACGTGCAGAATACGAGCTGCCGTGGCGAGTCAGGTAACAAATTGGCAGCACTGTTTTACTTTGCCGCTGATTGTGGGAGCGAGAGTTTTCACCACCGCCGCCGAGTCGCCTAGTGAGAGGCCCGGGTCTGTGCTGGAGCAAGACCGAGAGGGAAATGATGGAAACTCTATTCATGTCTGCTTTTCCTCGCTTCCCTTCCCTTCTCTTCTCTGCCGTTCCCTTTTGTCATTAGCTCACTTGCTGATTCTCCATTCGTCTGCTTCTCTTTACTCTCTCTCAGCCGGAGGGTCACGAAGCACATTATTAATCTATTACGCTCCCCTTCGCCTTTCTGCTCATTTGCACTTTCATTCTGCCTCAACTGCAAGGTGATTTTTTTGTGTTTAATTTTACTTTGACGAACATTGTTGCTTTTTAATTTTGAACTTCAGGGAGTTTTTTTTTTTTTTTTTGTGGGGTAGAGAAGTCAGGGAACATAAACAAAGTATGAATTTTGACACAAGCACTTTAAACTGACATGGGAATGTGATAGTATATACAAAAATATATATATACTCCTTGCTTTAATATTAAGAAATATTAGTCTTGTTTTTTATTTTATTTTGAGGGACTGCATCATCTAAGACATATTACAATCCGCTTGCTATTTTAGAATGTCTTTTTCATCTTTTGTGTTGATGAAAAGCTAGATTTTGCATTTGTATCTTGAATATTAAGAATTAATTTATTACTTTACAGTTATTTCTATTTTGCATGACTGAACAGAATAGTTTTACCTTTACTTATGATCATAGATGCTAAATAAAAAACTACTTTTCAGACATATGGTAGCATTTTAAAAAAAATTATTCTAAGCACAAATGCTCTTAAAACCTTCATTCAAATGTTTCTGAATGATGCACAAATTTCAATCAAAGTTAAAAGAACAGCTTTCAAAAGAACTTGAAAGAGTTATGACAGAAATATTAAACATTTTCTGTATTGTTTGATCAATGGAATAACTTGAGGACGGCTATAAAGATTAAACAAATTCTATTCTGCCTGTTATGACTGTAGAAAAGGGGTTCCACAACAAAAGCTTCACAATAACACCGGCTAATTTTGCCATAAAACCTTTAATGGGGTGGTGGAAACCAGAGAAGAAAGAGCTCAGTCTGAAATGTTAGGACTGTTTCCTGATGAGCAATCAGAGCCTTTACTCACTGCCTCACTTTTATGTGTGGGTGTAGCAGCATGTGTTTGCTGCTCCACACACACACACACACACACACACACACACACACCCACACGCACCCCCCCCCACACACACTTAGAAATACGTAGTGCATATGGCTACTGCCTGCCTTTTTAGATGTGTTTTTTTAACACCTAGGGTAATGACTAGACATCCAGACGGGGTTGATAAGGAGCCATTTGGATGGGAACAAGACACGGCTGATTGGATTTGGTGCTGACAGATGGACGAACAGACAGACGTACAGACAGGAGTCATTCCTGAGTCCAATCTTGCAGGCCTTGCTTTTAATTTCTGTTCGTTCCTTCCTCTTTCTGTTTGGATTCAGCCGATCTTTCCCTCACTCCATCTCAGTAATCCATCGCTGTGTGAAGTTTTATCACACGGGCTAGTGATATTGCAGTCCAAATATACAGTGTACAGTGCTTTGAAAACATATTGTTGCTATTAATTTTTTGTGCTCATTACAAAAAATAAAATAAAACATAAAGAGAATTTTTTTTATTTTTATTTTATGTGATAGACCAAAACAAAGTAGTCCACAATTAAGAAGTGAAAGAGATCCCTCTGACCCTCTCCCAATATTTAGGGGGGGAGGGTTAAAGACCACAGCCGGCCACGAATAGTTGAAATTCTTGAATACTTGAGATTCCCTTTACAAACTCCTATTTTAACCGTTCAAACACCAAATATATCTTAATATACATTGATATGCAAAATGGAAACCATGTTGGGGGATTCTTGGTCTATTTATCTCCACTCCTGGGAGTCCAGCCAATTGAAGAAATCCTTAATTAAACAAATTTTAATAAGCAGCTACCTCTCGAGTAGCAACAACAATCTGTCGCTCAGGTGGCAGAATCTGTTGAAGGGAAACTATTAGTGGTGTTCTCCACAAAATTGGCTTTTTGAAAGAGAGACTGTCTGTTTGCAGTTAGGCACAAACCATTAAGGAGTCAAAAAGGTTATTCTGATGAAATGAGACCAAAATCTAACTTCCTTGCCTACATGCAATGTGTGACATAGTACTAACATTGCACATCACAATGAAAACACCCTGCCTATGTCGACAGTATGGCAGCAGAAGCATCATGCTTTGGGGAATTATTTCTTCAGCAGGGCTGGGGAAGCTAGTCAAAGCTGAAGGAAAGATGGAGATAAGTGTTGCTGCTAAAGACTTGAGAATCGAGTGGAAGTTCACTTTCCAGCAGGACAGCATTCCCAAAGACCATCCAATGTAACTGAGTTTTAAGTTAAGGTTAAATACTGGTACAAAGCTGCCAGTGACCACAAAAAGCTTTGAGTATTTTCTCAGCAATAATTACAGTGCATGCTACACTTTTTAGAATTTTAATTGTGGAAAAAAATTGTGGAAATTATCTTAAATTGAAAGCAAAATATATGTGAGAGACCGAATTTATTAGTTCATTTATTTATTTTACTGTTTATGTGTATTATAGTTCACAGGTACCCCACCCAATTTGTTTGTTTATTATAATAAGTTCATTCTTCATTGTAGTTTGTTCATTCCTTCAGAACTTGGTTTTGTGTCTGTCTCCTACCTTGATCTCATACTCATATTTCCTATATGTCATTGAATGTGACTTTTTACGTGTGTTCCTCGAACATGCCGTTTTGCGAGGCAATGCACTGTTTTCGTTTCACTGAGGAGCGTTAGGCACCGAGTGTGAAAGGTTGAGTTTTTGTATTAAGGCAAATAAAACCTTTTTTTTATTCGCAAAGACAACTCCGGATGTCATCAACAGCAGCAACATATATACTAGCTGACATATGTATACATGTATATAAGCTATGTGTTATCTTGACTAACACATAGCTTAGTCTAAAACATATCCCATTGACGTTTTTGCTATGACTTTGACAAAATGTTAAAAACTTCAAGACAACAGAGTTTATTTGTGAGGTAGTGTACATGAACACATTCAAATTCTTTCAGTTGTGCTATTGTTCTTGAAAGAATTATTGTTCCAGAGTCCTTAGAGAAACTCAGACACGCACAGTTACTTTTTAGTATCTGCATGTTGATTTACTTACTGCATGTGGGCAAGAATCCCTGCTTAGTGAAGCAGATGGTGATGGAATGAGAAACAGAGGAGGAAAAGAAGAAGAATTTGGGAGTCTTGTATGAGGGAGTTTATACTTTATGTCCCTCCAAATTAGACCCTCGTAGGTTTCCGGGCGCATTCACACGTACATGGCAGTAGATGAATCTCTGCTTCTTTCACCCACTCTCCATCGCTGTCATTAGGTATTGAAATCTGCAACTCAAGGATCTCCTGTTTGCATGTGTCACTGCACATGAACTTGTCACGAGTGCACGTACATGTCAACTTCAGAGCGAGGAGAAAGAGAGCGTAAAAGGAAAGCGATGGCTGCTGCGCTAAAGGAGTCACTTTGCGTCTCTCCAAACTGGCACACTTGACTCCAAAGCATTGGCTTATTCCTTATGCCACCCGACTGCCAATTCATGTTACTATGCCACTGGAGTTGGAAAGTGAGTACTTGTGGTTTTTCTCTGCTTGTCTGCTCTTACTGGGATATGACTGAGTGCTTCAGGATGCCTGCTGCTGGTTGTGGTGACTTGCAGGGTGTCTGAGCCTGATTGTCCTTCCTCCTTTCAATCAAGAACACATGATTTGAAGAGAAGATATATTACCTGCACCGGCCCTTAAAAACTGAACTCTTGCGACTAACTGTATTATTTTGGGTTTTACATCCTCCTTTGCTCCAGCCTAATTGTGCTGAGTTTTTGTTCTTTTCATTCCAGCTCATTATTTTGTTTATGTACATTATTAAAGACCCACTAAGCTTCCTGCAGCCCAATTGTCTGGCCTGATCTTGACATTTCCTACTTAGCTTTTCCAAGTCATTCTTGCCTTGCATTAATGCGTCCTGGTGTCCTGTAGGAAGGCACAAAGCAGCATGCAGTGTGGGGGTTGAGGCCTGTCCAAACAACTGGCGCAAAGATTAACTACCACTGAGATTTGTACTTAGGGACTGTAGGCGGAAATCTTGACATGAAGAATAAAGCAGACAGGATGGCTGTGTGTGCTAAGAACATCGGGAGTTTTTATAGTTTTACTTTGTGGCAGCTCTCAGCGGTATTTTAACATCACAGGAAAGTATATATTTTTGTTCAGCTATTGCAACCACTTTGTCTGGAACAAGTGAACACCAGTATCTACATCTTGGGGAAATGGTACAGCTGTAGAGTGGAAACTTTTTGAGGTTCAATTGCTGAGCCAGAGACCGTTGCTGTATGTCTTCCTCCCTTCTCTCTTTCATTTTTTCCTGTCAGATTACTGTCAATAGAGGCCACAAAAACTTGTTCAAAAAATTACAATGAAATTGCACAAAAAATGTTTCTCAATAGATATGACCCTGATGGTTGAAATTGGTTGGGAAAGGGTTGATATTTAGACATTAATCAACTGCCATTGCCTATAAATTTTGTTATTAAAGATTTGATAACAAGTCTGGGATTTCAACAAATGTTCAATACCAGTGCAACAAAGACCAGTAACTGGTTGATTGCTATGAATTTGAGAAACGTCTGAAGTCCCAGGTATTGGATGTGGAAGTGATTGACGTTATTTTTGTCTTTCTTTTTTGCAGTGTTGCTTTTGGGAAAAAAATATTTATAACATTGCTCAGTATCTCATCATGTGTGACGATGAATGTTATATAAAGATGTTAAGATCCCTGCACTTAGCAATACCATTACAGTCAATCGTCATTGATATGCGGTTAATTGCAGAATCAAAATACAAGACCCTCTCTATGTACTGGTTATACAGAGCTGTAAAGTGACATGGCTGTTTAGCTACAAATATTTTATTGTTATTCTATACAGTTCAAGCAAGTTCCCTTTAGTGTTTTATCAGTATAGATTGTAACCATAACTTCTGGCGTAAAGGCATATCTGCACGTCTACTAAAAGCAGGAGGCAGGTTGTACAAACAGATCTCTGAAGATGCATTAGCTCCTATTTAATAGTTAGTCCAAAATGAGCAAAGGAGACTCATTAATCATAACCTTAATCCAGTTAAACACCCTTCTTACTGGTGTCCAGACAGAACATTTTACCATTGATAATAATCCATTAATTCATGTAATTATCTCTCTTCCAAAGTCTGCATTCCAGGTTTATTTGAGATGGGATTAGGTCATTGAAACTCATTTTTGTGCATGACTACATAAACTGTAGTCACCATTGTGCGCTGCACATCACAGTAAAACACTTTATTATTCAGGTCTCTTGAGATGAGTCAGACAGCCCATCTTGTAAATCTAGGGTGTATATTGAAATATTTGAATATATGATGATAACAAGTGCTTTTAAAAGAGTAAAAAACAATATTTAGCCCCAACCTAAGTATGAATGTTTTAAATTTGACTCTAATAGTATTTTTCCCCCCAAATACATTTACAATGTTTACAAGAAATCAGTTTCAGAAACTGAATTGCCAGATTATTGATTCCTGTTTTGAATTGACAGTAGAGGGCTCCAATGGGAAACATGAAGTGGTATTAAAAGAGAACTAGCTTCCAAAAGTTTGATTATGGTTTAAATAAGTTTAGTCTTAAGTCAATGTAAATTTATCTTAGGCTACAGTATTCTTCCTGTACAAGATCAAGATTGTTGTAGGTGGATGTACTCATACTTTCTATAGTAATGTATTTAAATGTTTCTATATATGCATGTGTCAAAGTTGTTGCTTCACAGCAGCAGAAAATAACCAAATATACCAGATGGTCAGTTACAAAGAGCCATCTGGCAATCTGGAAGATACTGGACCCTGTTTAAGGAAGGACAGGATCAGATGAACCATCTGTCCATCTCTGTCTATCACAACCAAATGTAAACCTTTCTGTATTGTCAACACACGTCTCCCTGCAGAACTTTCTGCTAAGTCTGTGCTGATTAACTTGTTAAAAATGTCTTTGGCAAAAAAAAGCCTGCAGAGGTATCCTTGGCTTTTTTTTTTTTTTTTGCATCTTTCAGATATTTTATGACCGATGCTTTGATCTACTATAATTAATGAGATGCCATTCAGACTAATTTAAAGCTCTTGTTTGACTTTGCTATTTTTCCTGAGATGGAACTGAGATTTTGTACAGTGATAGTTGCAAATACCAGTGTTTTCTGTATCAACTTTTAGATGTCTGCTAAAATGAACATGAATATGGTCTTCGTTTTTCAAAATTACAGTGGGTTTAGGAGGTCATTCCCACCTGCCGTGTTTAGTCCGCTTTGATCAGAGTCTGGTGCATTTGTTTAGAAAGTCCAGCTTGTTTTGTGGAGGTGCATAATCAAACTTTGATCTAAAAACCTAGGTCTCAGCTGAAGTGAAATCCGGTGCGATTCGAATGCTAATGTGAATGTCAAGTGAACTGGAGACTGCTCCAAAATTAGAAAGTGGACTATAGCACAGAGCACTCTGGGTAACTACAACCAAAACAGATGAACGAGTCTAACCCTAGTGGGAGAAATGGCTGGTGTTTTTTTTGGTCAAAGACTAGAGATATCTTACAACCACTATAATTTGACACCACTCCATTTTTTGTTTACATTTTGTGAAAAAGAAATTGGTCTCAGTGTCTTGTTCAGAGGTTTTTGCATTGTATCCTTCAGTGGTTCTTGGTACAGCTCCACCACAGGCGAGAGTTAACAAGTTGTTCAAAGAGTTTTTTTCAAGGCAGATTTGTTACTGAAAATGTAACAGATGTTATTATTTTGGTCCTCATTCAATCTGAGTCTACCAGATGTGAAACCATCCTAAGTTTACATCCACAAAAGTAAAAGAATTACTCCATGTGAGGAAAATAAGGTTTCAGAATGGCCGAGCAAAACTCCAAAAATAATTTCAAGAGACAATCTATAGAGTCACCTGATTTCCTCCCAATCTGGTAGTTTTGGCTAACTGTTACAGAGTGGGCAAATATTTGCTCAAGTCAAGATGTGAGATCCTGATAGAGACTTTCACCAAAGAGGACTGGATGTTACTTTTAAGACAAAATGTTAATTAAGGGTCAGCAAACTATGGAGCTGGGTTATTGCACTCTATTTGTGGATATTTGAAATGATTGACGGTGGCCCCTTTTTGTCACTATAAGCCAATTTTAATAGCAGTGTGTAACTGTAAAGTTTTGAAAAACACCGTTCAGTCATTCCACCTAGTTAATGGTGTAACTTTCTTCATTACCAGTACATGGCTGAAATCCCCCATTCAGCTGTTTATTTTACCCCTGCTTATAGAGACATTTTTAAACTTTATGAATGGGGGGGACATATCCAGAATGAGAAGACGCAGGATTTGTTTGCTTCCTCTGCTTTTCAGCTGAGATAGTGGGTACATTAATAATTGTAATCTGGCTTTAAAATAATCTGTTTACTGTAGAATTATCCAGTTTAGACTGATTAGTCAAAGCATTTTAAGTTTTAATCCAAAGAGAATAAATGCCTATCATTCGATAAAAAAATGTGTGAAGCAGCCTTTTAATGTAGCACTTATAGTAAGAGTATTGTCAGCCAGCCAGACAAGTGGTTTCTAAGAGACTTGAGGCAAAGGGGTAAAACAGGAACTTTAAAAATACTGAAGTTTCTGACTTCAAATTAAGTCTCAAACAGATACAACGGGTTGTCAGATTTTAGCACTTACCTTCATGTTCAGGGTGTATAATAATGGCTTAGACTACTTCACTAGACAAAGTCACAGCCTGACAGTACCTAATTACTGACTCAATTTGACACTTCAAGCTCCCTTGCCACCCCTAATTCTAAAATCATAGAACCAATGTAAATTGAGTAAGTCTACTGAAACAAGAAGTGATCACTGCTTTACTTTGTACAATATTGCCAGCTATCTGATTAGCTAAAATTAAATAAGACAGCCAGCCACACAAGAACAAAGAGGAATCGAAAACAAAGCTAGAAGGATATCACCAAAAGCCTTTCACATATGATGTAGAAATTATTCTTGTTTCCTTCGTCTGCTTTACAGGAATACCTGTGGATGACCTCTTATGTTGAAAAGTGGCCATTGTTCATTCCCAGTGAAGCCATGGTTCTGCTGGTGGAAGTTCTAACAAAAACATTATTTACATAAAAGATTAGAAACATTTTGCACTATTTTGTTTAAGTTAATTTATTTATCATTAAGCCAGTTTATTCTGTGATACAGAAAAAAACTAAAAGACCTAGTACATAATGCATCTCCAATATTGAAGGTTCATAATAAACTCTTAAAGTTACTTTCATCATATACAGTAATGTTACAGTAGCACAAGCCTCTCTAGGTAAACAGTGATACCATATACCCTCGTGTTATTTTAGGAAGGCTTGACCATATTAGCAGAGATGTGTAAAGTAGACTATTCAGCTCATGTTTTATGTTGGACCACCTACAGTGACACATATGTGGACTGGATAGTAAAAATAATGACTTTCAGACTCACAGGAAGCCTTCAGATAGAGCAAATCAAAGAAAAATTCTGATTTTGAGAATTTATCATTGCTGTTGCAAAGCACTTATTATGATTGAGGGTTGACCTTAGAGGGGAAGTCACAGTTGAAGTGACTGTATTACACATGTCGGCACTAGAAGACGTGTTGCATAGCAAGTAAGGGGAATAAGTTTGCTTTTCTTGCGCATGAGGAACTTGCTCCTTTGCTCTGGCTGTGCTGTTGCTCTCTCTGGAGATAACACAAGAGTAAGAAAGAGCCCTTCATTGTAAAATAACTCAACAAACCCAGTTTGTTTAACTGGGACCTTTGCTCTGTCTAAATGAACAACAATAAAAAAAAGGTTTCTGTTGCCTCACTACAGTTCATATTATTACTATAACCCTGTCTGATGATCCCCTGACCACACAATGACAGGAAAAGGCTGTGAACATAATTTAAAAACGCACAAGCCTGCATTTGCTCGAACACTGACTGATGGAGATGACAGCAGGGTCTGGGTTCTGTCAGCAACAAAATAGAGGGAGGTCAAAGTTCAGTAAGGAAGTTATGGACTGATGCTGTAGCAGAGATGGAAGGACAAACAGACTGCGAGGGAAGCAGATGAAAGGAGACAAGAGAGATTGATGGGGCCTTTGACTCAGACAGAAACTATACTTTCTAAACATAAAAGGAAAGAAAGCATCTCAAGGCAGTTTAACTGCAGATACACAAAGAAAAGTACTGTTTAAAGTGAGTGGTTACTATCAAAGGGAGTGTTCATGGTTCATGAGTATGTGTACAATGGTTTAGACAGTACAAATTATAGTACCTAAGGTAATTAGAATGAATCACACATTTATTACCCGTAGTCAAACAGTTCGCTACACTTGAAACAAGTCGTTTTAATTTATTTACTCTCACAACACATTTATTTGGATTCACCATACAAACAAATTGAAACATGAATATGAAATATTATTTTAAGTTAAAAAAAATACTAAAACTTTAAAACACTGTTATACAAAGTAATAGAATAAATACAAGAACAAAACATAAAATAAATATTTTTGAAGTTGATAATGTCATTACGGTTTTAAAAATTGAATAAGAACACTTGATTGCTAACAACAGGATACAGAAACTTTGAGGAAGTCCCTGCTTTAAATTGTTCAAATGGCAGAATTTTGGTTATTGACTTTGAACTATTCAAAGGTTTTTAAAGGACTAATCTGATTACATAAGTAAGTTGTTGCTTACTTATGTTAAGCAACAACCTAAGTAGTTTTAAAACACTTTAGATGTGTTACAACTAGTGATAAGAAGAAAAAGTTGAAGAATTCTCTGTGCCTTATTTCAGTAGGAACATGTTGGAATATGCAAAGCTTAAAACCCCCAATAACCTGTTTTTTCAAAAAGAAAAGAAGAAAGAGAAACTTTATATTTCAAGAAATATTGTTAAAATCTCACCTGAAAAGATGTGTGCATCATCACACCCCTTGCACTAACATCTATATTTCACTTATGTGCAGGAAATGCAGGTCCAGTTGATATGAAACCCAGCCCAGGGAGGCTAATAAGATATCAGCTGCTCTCAGCGCCAGTGAGGTGTGGTTTTTCCTGCCCTGCTGACACATGTCCACGACACACATGCATCCCCCTCTTACCCGACACCCTGACTTTGCTTAACAAATTGCCAGAGCAATGTATATAGTAGTGCCAGAAACTGTGGCTTGTTATCTTGCCTCTTTAGGAAAAAAGATGACAGGTGGGTGTTCGCCTTCTGTAACATACAGAAGTAGTTAAAGAGATTGAAAGTAGAAGTAGCTGATTTTATTCTTGCAAGTTGTGTCGCTTCTGTAGGTTTTGGTATAATTTACTTTCTGCACACCTGATTTCATTTCTGTTCATCTTACTCTTTTCCCATTGAGGGCATTTCTTATCATATCTCGCTTTATACACATCGCCTTGGTTTCTTCCTCACTTGTCAAATTGTCATTAAGCTGATTTTTGCCATGTTCTTGACATGTTGATTCATTTTCTTCAAACTTGATTTTGACCTGTTGGACTTCACAAAATGCTATAGTAACTTCTCAACTAATTCAAGATGATATCTACTTTGTGAGTCAATATTCAGTTTTATATCCACCTGTTAAAATTTGGCTTGGTTGTATTTCCGTTGTCTTTTTTTCCATTAAAAGACTTATCCAAAAAGGTCCAAAAAATAATTTCAAATCATCTTTGTGACAAAAGCATTCAACAGAAAAGTTAAAGAAAGTGTAAGTAAACTGTACTGGAGCAGACAACCCCAAAGTACTGAAAGCAGTATGAGCTGTTCCTTAATTGCATAGTCTTCTGACCATGAAAATGAGTAGATCATTAATATTTTCTTGGTAATGTAATCTGTTTTATAAGATAGTTAGACATTAAAGATAAGCCTTTTAATTAATTTAAAATCTTCCAGTTCTTAAAGAGGAACTGGAATGTTTTTTGAGCTAAACTTCCACAACAACACCACTTAAAAGTCTGAAATATTCTACTAAACTAAACTAACAGCAAATGTAATGGAACCTTGGCAAAACTACAGCAAAATTTAATGCACAACTATAAGTTTTGTATAAAAGAAAAATTAAAGCCATACTGGCCTAGTTGAAGGCCCAATAATGCAGAATTTATCATATATAATTAAGGCATTAGTACTGATTATTGCAGGAAGTAAAGGAAATTGTAATAATATGTTGTTTAGAACACTTAATGCATTTAATGCATGTTTAACAAGTAAAATTCAGCTTATAAGTTGGTTTACCGGCTAATCTAAGGTGTTCAGCCATAAGAAAACACAAACTTGCAGCGGGGTGCACTTGTCATGAGGTATTCCATTTATTGTATGCAGATGCTTTTTAGGCAGCTCTTGCAACTTTTCCTGAAGATTTCCCACCACAGAATTGGGCTTTCTGCCATCTGAGGGGTCATTTACAGTTTGCACTTGCATTTTTCAACAGCCCATGAAAACAATAAGCATAGAGGTTATTGTGCAATTTTTGCTTAATGATGCCAAACAAATTACTGCCAAACCCAAACTGACATTCCCTTTGATGTTGGCAGTGGAAAACATTAAACATTTAATTCAAATTGACTAAACAAACTTACATGATAGATTTGAACAAAACACAAAGTCTTTATAAGGCTTATTTGAAAATGATACTAAGATAAGCAAGCTAAAACGAACTACTTCCATCAAAGCCAGATCATTTCTTTGATTTAGTGCTTCTCAGAGGTATAGAGTTTTAATCAAGCGTTTCAGACGACCTCTAAGAAGCTGCTTATCAAATGTCACGTCATGTCAGACATAAGTAAATATAGTGTGAATCAGCAGGCATCATTAACAGTAACCTTATCTACTGAGGCTGGACATTCAGACTGTAAATCTCCTTCATGTGACACATGGAGACATGAACCAAAACACAAGCTCATCTCTTAGCAGCTGCCGGCTGATGACGGGGGGGGGATGCATCCGTGTAAAGATTGCTCACTGCCTGCTTCTTATTACTTCTATTAAATAGAACATGAAACCAGGTGATTACCTGCCATGCTGCAGCAATAAACTGAGCTCAAGTGTATCACAAAATTATGCGCCTTTAATGGAGGGCAACAGAAATGCAAATGGAGGGCATTTGCACTAATTGTGCCCGTCAGGGAAGAAGCTAGTACCTCTAAAATGCCCACCTTTTGACCTGAAAGACGTTGTTTTAATGGAATTTAAAGCTTTCGTGAGGTCATTAGGTTGAGGTTGAAAGTGTCAACCTTTTGCTAATTCCTTTAACAGAAATCATTTGTTCAGAGTAAAATGACATGTTCACTCTACAAGGCCCAACTGGACAAATAGCGGTGTGGAAAAGTATTTGGTTTTGTGTCCCATTTAAATATTTCAGATCAAACATATTTAACTGTGAGACAGAAAATAACCTGTGTAGACACATGCAAGTTTGCAGACTATGATTTCATTTATTAATGGATATTGCAGATGTGATGATGACCAGGCACACTGCTGCCACATTTTCTTGTAGAGCACAGAAGTAATGGTTCCAATTATTACAGCAAGTTGTCCAGATCCTGAATCAACAAAGCAGTTCCAAACCGTCACACCACTTTAACTATCGCGATCAAGAACATCACGACATGAGGTAATTGTACGTGTTCACAATTAATGTTATTCATTTTATCTACCTATTTTTATTTTCAGATCACATTGTGAGCAATGTCCTCATGCTCACAATGTGCTTAAACGCCAAACTTGACAAAAGCTGGTCAGAAGCATGTGCTTCATAGTCCTTGTCACTGACGGTGACACACATTGAGTGACATGCGCTTGCAGATAAACACATGCTCCTGCCAGCAAACAGAGAAACGCTGTAATCTATACTACCGTATGTGCTTTTCAGAAGTGGGGCCCAGTTCTCTTTTTAGATGTGGAAAAATCTTAATATTCAGTACTTGGGGCTCTGGAGCTGTGGGTTGCATACCTCTGAGCTGGACGTACAAAATTTCTTTTATCAGACAACTACACAATAGGGCAGCTTAAGAACTACTTCCTTTTTAATTAAAAATAAGAGTGTCAAACACAAATGCATGGAGACGAGTTTAAAGAGCTCACTTCCATGTCCATATTAGCAGTTTAAGCTTATAACCAGAGAATTATTTGCAAGACTGACTTCTCCTTATTAAAAATATGTGAAACTTGGCAATTGTGAGCTCTCATGATGCCAGATTTCACCCCTTTTGAAAGCTGCTCTCATTTAATCAGTTGAGACTTCAGCTTTACAAATAAGATTGTAAATATTTTTCCTGCATGTGAATTCATATATAGTGAAAGTGATATAAATACCCTGAATATACAGCTCTGGAAAAAAAAAAAGAGACCACTGCACTGAGCCTCATTGAAAACCATCCATCCATCCATTTTCTGTGCACCCTTGTCCCTAATGGGGTCTGGAGGTGCTGGTGCCAATCTCCAGCTATGTTCCAGGCGAGAGGCGGGGTACACCCTGGACAGGTCGCCAGTCTGTCGCAGCTCATTGAAAACCTCACGGTTATTTCACCAAATACTGATTTCTGAACTCTTTCTGAGTTAAAACATTAGTGTTGTCGTTTCTAAGTGAATATGAACTTGTTTTCTTTGCATTATTTGACATCTGAAAGCACTGCATCTTTTTTGTTATTTTGACCATTTCTTATTACAACATGTACCTATTATCAGAGAAACTGATCATTTTAAGCGGTCTCTATGTGCAATACAAACAGCAGACAGCACTACAAACGTCTGCACTTGGACATTGGAAGCCCGGTTACTAAAACGTTACCAAATTTATAGGTTCAATAAAAATGACTGAACAAGTTTGGAAGGTGCAGGGAGTTTTTTTTTCCATGGCTATTGCTTTATTGGGTGCAGGAATACGCTAGTCTTAATTCATGATTTGTGATGCAGAGACAGTATCATCACTGCAGCTTGGCACCGTAGGCAGATACAAACACACCCGGCTCCAGTGATTTCCCCTCAGACTCGTTGTCCTCCACGGTCGAACATGTGTCATTTGTATGCCGCCGTCTCGCTGACAGAATGGCATGGAAACACTCATCTACTGATCACATCCCTGCTCCGTTATTCCCAAACAGGTGTTCCTGCACATACACAAGCATGCACAAACACAGCCACAATTCAACTCTGTGTTTTCATGCTAAAACACTGATGCATATGCAAATTGTCTCATATATTTCTCCGCTTTTACCACGTGCTTACAGCCGCATCGTCTCTGTTTCTGTTGTAGCTGCTGACGCTATCATTGACCCTCAATGGAGGAACTCTGGACAATGATTTGGCATTCATTCACACATTTGAGTCTTTCCCTAGCCTTGGTGAGCTCTGAAATCGAGCTGTGTTGCAAAATAACTAATTTCTCTAACTTGTGAGTCCTCCTCTGTGTCTGTGCCTGTGGGAGCTAACATCTGCCGATGTGCGTGACTGCTCCTAACCCAGGTCACATGAGAGGGTTGCCGAGGTGATACGGTAATATGTGAGGGGTCATGCACAATCTCTGTTCATATATGGATGTTAACCCATACAAATCTGCAGGCAGCAGAAAAGACCAGGGTAATTAATAGCCACTCTGTTCGTTGCTGATACACCCAGGAGACCTTAGTATTTATTAGGGATGTCAGACACTTTATCATAGCAGGTGTGCTAGTGGTAAAAACACAATTGTTCTCTGTTTATTTTATAAGAAGACTTTTGTTTGTGTTGTTCAACACCTAGCTTTGGCGATAAATAATTATAAATAATTGTTTGAGCATTAAAAATTTGCGTGTCGCGGCGCCAATTGATTATCAGGAAAATAATTTAGTCTCAGTTATTGTTGTAAATACCTGCCTGATAAGGCTTAGGTTTTAAAATAACAGCTGAAGGCATAAGTGCACTGGTGTTCTTTGAACAGCTAGGTGCATGTTTATTGAATAAAAAGAGACAATTTCTCTCCAATATACAACAATCTATTAGCTAAAAGAATTCTAATATTTTAATCCACAAACTAGTAACACTCAACTAAAGAGAGGAACAGCTAAAAGAATGTTGAAACTAAAACTAGTAAATTAGTAGTTATATTCCTCACAGCAACACCAGAAATATGTAACCAATTAAAATTGAAATACTCCTATAATGATAGAAAGTATTATCATAGTTTAAGATTAATATGTATGTCTAAAGACCAAGGATTTTATTACAGAGATTTTAAATGGGAAAGCCAATTACCTCAAAATTAAATACAATTAGTTTAGACTAATTGATAAACTTGGTATGTGTGTTCCAAATAACCATTTCACAATGCAAAACACTAAACTTTACTTTGAAGAACTGATACTTTATTGGTATTAGTCTGAAAGAAATCAATAAGCTTTTTGGAGAATTGATTCTTAATCCATGTATCAATTACTGCAGTGATTGAAAATGTAACAGTTTTATTTACCATAAAGGTGGCTTAAACAAACACCTTAACGAGATCATTTTGTTATGAAATGATCTCTTTTAAGTCCAAAGCAAAGTAAATAAGAGTATTAATTGTTTGTTAGAGTCGATAGTTTGGTACGGCTGACTGCCGAGTCAAGAGGAGGGAAAAGCTGTTCGGGAGTGTTTTAGTTGGGATATTTTACAAAGCCTTAAATTTATGGACTGGTCATGTCAGAATATTGACAGATGAATCTTTGCAAAAGTCTAAAATGAGGTGCTCTATGTTTATTAAAAGCAGAAAAAGAGTAAATTTGTTGTTTTTCTTTCTATAAACCATTAAATTTTCCTGGTTCTGTATTCCAGCTGTCCCTCCTCTCTCTCTGCAGTTTGGTTTGGCAGCTGCTGTGCAGGGCGGAGAGGCGGGTGGGCGAGAGACAAAACTGAAAATGAGATTGGCCAGATTAGATCGGCTGATTGAGCAATTAGCTGTTGTCTCCGTCATTTGGCGGTGGCTGGGCAGCATCTGCCACTGAGGGACACACACCGACACGGCACACCCACTCAAACAAGGACGCGTGTGTAGTCTAACGCTGGGAGGGTGTGTGAATGTGTGTCACCAAATCTGCTTTCCAAATCCAGTGTGAGCGGGCATGCGTGTTTTTGTGTGTGTGTCAGATATCAGAAGGGGTAAAATATAACCTGTCAGTTGCACTCTTACTTTCACTTCCTCCATGCCGTTAGATCTTGTCCTTCTCATACCATTGGTGAGCTGTCCTCTCTTTTATTACAATCTTCTGTCATCAGCACCAACTTGGACTTTTTTTCTCTAGAATGTCATTTTCCAATTTGGTTCTTTTAAGTGAGCACAGTTAATAAAAGAAATAATTAGGCTTTTTACAAGCACTTGCAGTTCACTTTATTTAACTCGCTCAGGAGCCTGATAAAATTTCAAACAATGCCACGCAGAGAGCCATCACTCAAGTTTAGTACTTTGGCTTTGGTCTTTATTTCCAATGTAAAAGAAGGGTTTCCCTTCTCTTAGCCCATAGAGAGGCACTAAAACGTGTTTGATGAATTGGTCTCCATAGGCTCTCACTTATTCTCACATAAAGGGTGTTCGTGGTCCAGGAAAGAGGAGGAGGAAAAGAAGAGGCTGGGGTATTTCTGCACATGGTGAAACAAAACTCCATCAGGTGGTTGACTCAAAACACAAGAGAGGGATCGAACCTCAGGGGGGGACAGATGAGTGCAACTGCCTGCTGATGTGTCTGGAATTGTGGGGTCGAGTGTGTTTGCGAGCAGTTTTACGTTCCGGCTTTGCGTGCGCCTGGTGTTTGCTGAACATTTGTCTTTGTGTGTGCGTGTGCGAGTGTGTGTGGTCAGAGCTAATTGTCAGGCAAGCAGTGAAGATGAATAATGGCGACCATCTCTGGCAGACAGTGGAGAGTTCACCTGTCAACGTGGGCTACCTTAAGACAGATGGACATCTGGAAGCCATTGATGTGCAGCTGTGGGAGCTGGACACGCATGCTACACACACATCCCCACACGCCAACACACCCTTATACATATGGCTGCAGATATACATTTTAAGTGCACTCATAAATGTTGAGAGAGTTGACAAGAGCCCACATAGATCTGAGACCAGGAGACACTGAGCACTGGCGTAAATCACAGAGCTCTTGTTCTCTCTCTTCTCATCGAGACACATGATCACACCGCTAGCTTCGAAGAGAAGCATGAGTCATTTTCTGCTTGGATTCCCTGCGCCTTAAGTGGCTCATTGAATAGCTGGCAGGTGCTTCCATTGCAGCAACATAAACTAAGCTGAAGGAAAAAGTTAAAGAGCACTGATGATGATGATGACGACGACGACGATAATGATGGAACGGTAAAGGAATTTAGATTATGTCCAAATAGGCACCGGACTGTCTAAACATTAGATTGACTATGACAAATGTTGCTAATGAGTCTAAACAAAGGCTGCATTGAGCAGCAGGAACATTAAAAAACCAGTTAATGTGCTCATTATTCATCAACATGGAGCGGTATTTTCTCATAAAATTAGACATGCAGTCTGTCCAAAACATACAGAAAGGAAACCAATGGTTGTGTGCCTGTTTGCATGTGTATTTATCCACTTCTGACTGATGCACTCATCAGCTGCATGAGAGAACCCGGCTGAATTTTCACACTATCACTTCTTTCCTCCCTTTCTAACATTGAAATCAAACACCTTTTCACTCTGACCAATCCCACCCATGTTATTACCCCCACAAACGGACTGGGAAGCATGGCAGGGGGCTGTTAAATGTTTTAAGTTTTTACTATAACTAAAATATTTTTGAAATAAATCAAATTTGTCTTTTTTAGGAAAATACCTTGGAAAGAAAAGGTATGTTATAATTGCTAGTTACTCTGGGTCAGTTCAAATTGTTCCTGTTATTTTGTATCCATGATTTTCCATTATACCTATTTTTTAGGTTGGACGAGGTGTAGTCATTCACACATGTCTATAAGCAAAAAAAAATTGTAGAACAAAGTTGCTTTTGCTGCAGGAGGGTCTGGAGCACTTCGTAAGACCGATGTAATCATGAGGAAAGAGCATTAAGTAGAAATATTAAAGCAAAATCGAAAGACCTCAGCCAGAAAGTAAAAGCTGAGGCGCAGATTGTACTTCCAAATGCACAATAACATCAAGCAGCCTAAGTGGTTGCAAAGTAACTCAAGGACAATAAATCAATATTTTCACATGGCCATCACAAAGCCCAGATCTCTGTCCTATGGTGAAGTTGATCTGAAACTGGACGTAGGAGCGAGGCGGCTTAAAAACCTAACTGAGTTACATCAATCTTGTCAGGAAGAATGGGCCAGAATTTCAGAAAACCAAAACATTTGACCCAATTCAAAATACAATTATCCCTGATTATGACCTAATGTGTATAAACTTCTAAATTTAGAAAAATAAATGCTAATTTAAGTTTTCTGGCATTTAGCAAATACAAATAATTTTACAACACGAGGAGTTTGGTCTGATATAACTTTGTACCTTGACAAAAAAAAAAGTTGTATGTGTTCTTTTACTTTTGTATGTAAATGTCTGGTTTCAACTGTATGTAAACTTCTGACTTATTTGATTTAACTTCTCACAGTGCGGAAAAAACACAACCTCTTAGTTCTAAAATCACTTATTCTTGACATATTCTCCTGAAAAGCCGTTTCATAGTGCGCCTCATAAAGCTGTTTTATGTTTTGAACGAGACAAGCCTAGATAAAATGGAGTCCCCTCCTCTGAGTTGTCTTCAAAATGGTGAAAACCTTTATGACTTTGCTGGAAAGGAAGCCAGGCTTTGACTGCATTAAAATATATGCCAGGGCAGAGAATATGCCATTTGGGAAACTAGGCAGAAAAAAAGCAAACAAATGCACACACAGACAAATGTAGACTATAATTTATTTTCTTGGTTTTGTAATTATGCTGACAATAGAAATAGCCCCCTGTTAGAATTTATCTGTCTCCTCCTTTGCCTTCAGTTCATCCCTCTCCCCCCGTTCACTGCCACGCCATAACCTTCCAGAGAGCCGGCCGACAATGGGCCCAGACTCCCCTCTCACTTTGCTGCAAAGGCAGGATAAGAGAAACTTTAGCCACAAAGAGAACATATGGCCTCCAATGCACAACCAAACAAACCTTATACATCATAGCAGATTGTGTGCTAGCTCAAAGAAAGGGGGGTAGGGTGGGAGAGGGGGTGTATTAAAGGGTAATGAGGTAGAGAAAAGGAGGGAAACCAGAAGCAGCAGCAGAAGAGGTGAAAGTGCTGTTTGAATGAAAAACATCCTTAGTCTGTCAGAGGCCAGTAATTTTCTTCGTAATAGACTGTAAAAAAGGAAGCCTCATTTTAAAGTAGTGTTCTAAAGAGAGAAAATACGAGTGCCTAATCTTGATAGGTCACTCTGTATTAGCAGGACAGAAAACCCAACAAGGATTAATAGCACAAAAATCCACTCCCTCTGCCCGTCAGGTAGAATAGACATCTAAATTAGTCCATATGAGCACTATTCAATTCTTCACTGACCCCAATTAATATAAAGGGATTTGATAGGACAGAAGTCAAAGCTTATGCAGATAGACAGAGAGGTAATGAATATGACAGAAAGTCAAACAGGAGGAACCTGATAGCTGGCTCGAATTGTCGCCCCAGCAGGCTGTTGCTCTTTCCACCCCCCGAAGAGAAAACCATAACCCTTATTACAGCGAATGGATGATACTGTCCATTTCAAAGGCTCACAATGTTCTGGGAGCATTTAAAACCAACGCACTATGGACTTTTTCATTTCCTCCTTCCATTCATTTTTCTCTCCCTCCTCCTCTAGACGAATGTGATATCAGTTTTCTCTGCATGTGTGATACTCTCAACTGTGGTCCTTAGAGCCTGACAAACTGCAGAAGATATGGGTTGTGAATGTGTGTCCTCTTGAGGTTTCACTCAGTTTTTAAAACGGTGACAAAGCCATTCTTTTCATTTATCTGTAAAATAAAATCACACATGAAACATCAGCAGTACTGGAGTTAAAGTTCAGTGTTTTCTTAATCAGGAGTCAGCAAATTCTGTCCAGAATGCCTCGACAGTCTGGAGATTTCATCGTACCCTGAAGAGAGTCAAGACACCCTGTGCCAGATGCAACAAAGCAGCCGCATAACATAACCAAGTCGCCTCCATTATTCACAGTAGGGGCAGTGTTCTTTTCTTGGCATGCTTCATTTTTACGTTTGAACATAGACTTGATGATCCTTTGCCAAAAGCTCCAGTTCTGTCTCATCTGTCTGAAGGACATTCTCCCAGAACCTTTGTGGCTTGTCACTATGCATTGTAGCTAATTTTTTTCTCAAACCTTTCTAGAAGTACTATCATTTTTGTCAATTCTATTTTTTTTTTGTTTGTGGGCTCTAGTGTCCCTTATTTGATAGTAGGCTGACAGGAAGGGGGTAAAGAGAGGGGGGAAGACATGCGGCAAATATCGTCGGTTCCGGGAGTCGAACCCGCGACGGCCGCGTCGAGGACTCAAGGCCTCCAAATGTGGGTCGCGCTAACCCCTACGCCACGTTATTGTTCTAATTCTAATGATTCTGTTGAATCACATTTAAAAATTTTCAGTAAATTTTTATCTACTATTACTTTTTTTCAGTTTCAAGTTATTTCAGTGACCATTGTGAGTTTTTTGCTTTTGCGCTTGGAAAGAGTCCTTACCAACATCCTAATTTTTAGCTGCTTTACAGGTTCAAGCCAGGACCCTGGCTGTCTCACTCCAAAACCTTAATAAAAGTTCATTCATTCATAAAAAAAAAATCAAGTTAAGATTATTTTTAAACCTAAATGTACATTAACCAGGAATTTTCAAGCATATTGCAAATCCTAGTGTGTTACACTTATCTATCTGTGACTCTGTATTGCTTTAGAGAGGCATACTAATTTGCTACAAGCATTTTGAACCAGCCATAAAAACTAGAATACTTCCTGTAGAGATTACTGACCTGATTTCTACTCTTACCATCAGTGCTGTTGTTTTAACTGAGAAATAGAGACATCGAAAAGATCTTATTCTTTTTTCTGTTAAATGGTTAATTCTGCACTTTGCAGTATAGACTAAATGTCTTATGATAATCTGTATTTTCCAAAGCTCCTCTTTGCTCAGTTGTATTTTAGAACTTTATTCCTGCTTTAAACTAGATAAATCTTTCATAGAGATCATTTTCTATTTCGAGAACCAAAAACTGGAAACATAATAAGAAAGCCCCCAGCACCCTTCACCCCTCATTCTCTCCTTTCCCCAGCTCTCTGGAAAGAGAGCTTTCCCCACTCATCTCCACCCTCGTTCTTTCCATCTTTTTAATCAATCTGGCAACACTTGTAATTTTTTAAATATATCCAAACCCTCCTATAACCCTCCACTTGCACACACTTTCAAGGATCTGTTCCACTCATCGTACTCGCTTCGTCTTCTTCAGCGTCCACTCTTCTCTTTCACCTTTCCTTCCTTTTCATCCCTCTCATCTCTGGTTGGTAAGAGTGGCGCCATTCATTAGCACCGTTGACAAGCCACTTCAGACCAATGCCGCCACTCTCTCTGCTGAAGAGAGAGGCAAAAAGGGAGGGAAGGAGCATGGGAACAGTTTGGCACTAAACTTTTACAGGAGTGTAGGAGTCGGTCAACGTGCTGTCCACAGCATGCAGGTAAATCACTTTATAAAAGCTAAAGTCTAAGCTGTGCTGCACACTGAAATATTTCCATTCTAGAGTTTTTAAAATGGTTCCTGTCAACTTTTCATTTTTTATTTCCCTGTTTCCTAAACCTTCCTCCATATATCTTTGTTTCTTTCCAGTACAACCTCCCTTTTTTCCTCCACCACAGTCGGACACACAGTCCCTTTATCCCTTTGGTCATATCTCATTGTCTCCCATGGGTGCAGTGTAACACTATCTGCTTCGGCCACTCTCCAGTCTTAAGCAGACAGCTTGGTCCTCAGAGATTTATTCATGTCTCTCTCCCCTGCTGCCATTTTCCTCTCCACGGAGACCAGAAACTAAATATGACACCTACACCAGAGAGATGGAGAGAAATGTCAAACTCCTCCAGTCAAAATGTTAAAACCTTGTTCCATATTTCGTGTTACACTACATGGTTTGGTTTTCAAAAGCTGTGAAGCCATTCTGGCAACATAAACCCAATATTTTCAAGGAGTACACCAGGTTTAGTGAGTTTTTTTTGTATTCTTCTCTTTCTTAAAAAAGATGATATTCTGTACATCTATGGTGTGAAGCTGTGTGTATTCTGGATTGTGCCTCAAGAGCAATAGAGATTTACAACAGTGGTGTTGGTTTTTAAAGCCTATGTGGCAAACTAAATGTGTTTGGCCAGGGTAAATGTTGGCAGGATGGAGTAAACAATGGAGAAAGCCTCAAAACGGTATGCGCATTGACACAGTATACAGCAGCATAGTTGGTAACCATGACTTCTTTCTACTGCAGGTTAGTGAACTGCTACCTATAATAAGCTCACAAAATCTCGTTTCATGAAATTCAAACAAACCCTACAAACAATGGACATGTGTATGAATACCATGAAATAGTGTGAAGTAGGAAGCAAACCTGGGCCTGCAGCAAATGTCCAAGTTGTAGTTTAATTTCAATCACGCAACTGGAATAAATAAAACTAGAGGCCTGAGTAATGATACGGATATGCAACAAATGAATGTGACTATTGAAAACTGTGGTCTTACATACACTGAGAGCAAATATAAAGCTGCAGGACATTTGACTGAAACAGGAAGTAAACTCATCTGAAAGATCACTATGAAAATAACGTAAACAAGGTTTTCCTGAAAATTCAAGGAGCATGAACAAATCCAAAATGAATGAACAAAACAATGAGAAAACAACAGATGATGAAAATGAGGGAGCCTGTTGTTTGCTTTGCCCTTTTTCTCCTATAGTTTTTATTCATTTTTGATTTTGACAAAAAGGGTTTAACCAGTGCATATAATAAAAATTTTATGTTAGGAATAAGTTTTAAAAAGTTATTTTATTAACATGAGTATAACCTGGTTATTTAAGCTGTTTCTGCAGCTCTATTATATGTTCACAAATGTATTACGCTTGGAAATGCCATTGTAAATGTGAGTAGGATATAAGGGATAGCAGGATTTCATTCCTTTTAATGCCTTAAAATGTCAGACTAAGCCTCTAATAATTCACTGTTACCCAATGGAACCAGTTTTAGTTTAAAGCAAGATGACAAGCTTCAGCCTTTACTATTACCATCCCCAGAACCTCTATGTTTCCATTTGGGAAATCCCTTTTATCCTTTCTCTTCCTCCTCTTTGTCTAACTCTTTCATTCTTCCTGTCTTTTGTTTACTGTCTGCCTTCCTCTCTTTCTCACCCGCTGGTAATTTATCTTTTAGTTTTCCTCTGTTGCAATTTCTCAACAAAGCAGTCCCATTCTTACAAGAGTTAAAAGTGATTTCCTTCATTGGGAAGAAGAGAAAAAAACTCAAAAGGGAAGAGAGGAGGCTGATGGTGGTGGGAGTTCACAACAGATTACTGTGGGTACCTCAGTTCTTCCTTCTAATGTGTTTTGATTCTGTTCTAGTTCCAGTGATAGTGCCTGGCAGAAAATTCAACTGAGTGGAAAAATGAGAACAAGATGGAGAGGAATGAAAGACAACAGGTGGGTAAGGTGACCTTTCCCCTGCTGATGTACACCCATTACCATTCAAGCACACAATTATTCATATCTCTGGCATACTTAGATAAAAATAAAAAAAATGTATATCTCTAAAGATCATGAATTAATTTAAGAGTATCAATTTGGGTGAAAAAAAAATGTCTTATTTATACATATGAACCCCTTGCATGTTATTGTTTACATACGGAAATTTTGCGCATGCGCACAATGCTGGCGGGCAAAAAGACTACACATTTACATGGCATCCAGAGCTGCGCTGTCACGTTACAACGATTCCATCAACTAAATGAAATCTGGCGATATAGGTATTATTAATTTAGTGCAGTGTGCCTCAGAAAAGGGAAAATAATGCAGAAAAACCATTGAAGAACAATTCAAACTCACGTTTTCTCACTCTCTTTTTTGGCTATTCTACACACAGATGCACAGAGTCGACTTACAACAACGCCACTATGTTTCAGGATTCAACACCAAAACGCACTTGAATATTTCCCACACAAAGAAGAGAACATTCAATCCATTACAGTATTATGCTTTTAGGCTTGATGTTTGTTTTGTGATTATTAATAAGTGACCCGTGTCTTAGATTATCTATTGCTGCCATTAGCTAACCTAACACAGCGGTGTTTGGTCTGCTCTACTCATGATGTGGGTCGCCTTTTTTTATTTTATAGCTGAACCGAAACACACCAAACTCTACATCAAATCTACATGTTAAGGTTGTCAAAGTCTACTGTCCTACTTTCCTCTCCCTTGCTATTTTTTGTTATTTAAAACTACTTGTTGTAGTGTTGACAATTAGCAGAAAGCACTGATAGTAATATATTAATAATAATAATAATAGGTGCTTATTTAAGATATTGTGCGTTATATTGGTTCTTACAAGATTTATCATTTGGACATTATATATATATTGAAATTGTGTCCATGGAAGAATGAGATAAAACTTGAAATAATTGTATTTTTATCTTTTCTAAAACACTTAAAATATTTAGAATTTCTTTTAATAAAAGCATATTTAAGTAAAGGAAATTCAGCACTCCACACCCTGGTAATGCATGCAGTCTCTGCACCTGGGTTTTTGGATTCTGAGTTGTTTTTCATGGAAGACTGGGTAATCAGACGCAGAAAGTCTGCAGTACATGACTGAGAAAGTGTGTGACATCACTTTAACGTGTGCAGTTTGTGTTCGAGAAATGGATTAAATGTCATGCTCTGCAGCGTGATGAACTATTATTATCCAGCACTTTTAAACTGTTGTGACTTATAATGTAAAACTTCTTACTGTGTTTTTGTGCCGAAATGAAAAACTATTTTTGATCACCCACTGCTGACATAAGGATGTTTTTCAGGTAACTAGTCTTGTTACGCAGAAGAAGGCAGCCATCAGGTGGCGACGGCTAGAGTTAGCGTGGAGGTCACTAGGATACAGGATGAGGAGCCGGGGCAGCAGATGGAGGAAAGGCAGCAACACACACCCGGCAAAAGACCAGTAACATGAAGGCACCACAGGGGTCACTCTACAGCATGCTATTAATGTGTTGAACGCTAGCCCAGCCAGATTAAGCAGGTCTACTGAAACTATTAGAGCAGTATCTGGTATCAATGTGATGCATTTCCTATGAGTGTCAACGTTAAAAAAAGAGGGAGCAGAATGACGCGCAGTGCAGCTGGGAGATGAGTGCGTGATGTATGTGACCGAGCTGAAAGAGACTCTGATGAATACTTGCTGAATGAGAGAGGAATGAAGAATGAGAAGCAGTGTGTCATTTCTGTCTCTATCAAATGTTCAGCTGATCTTCACTGGGTCACTATGAGGAAAGAACGGCTCCTTTTAATCCTCTGATTGAGCACTCAAGTCTTTCTCCCTCACAAGACCCTGATTACAAGAAACCTTTTGCTTCATGGAGGATTTCTCCTCATCCTTCACTGACATTAATCCGTTCCAAGGGATGGATATTAAGAGCTAAATCAAGTTTTTTTGGGGGGTGGATGAAAACATAAAATCCGATCGGGATTCAGCCTTGAACTCAACACTTTCCAATCGATAATGATACATGACAAGTTGAAAACTCCCTGTGGAAAATTAGGCCTGTTTTTGCTGGGACTTTGTGCCAAAGATGAGAGCTGCACCGCATTACCATAATGCAACAGGAATCTTAACAAATGAAGCTGCAATGAATTCCAGGCAGCAAAAGCAAAGGATTGAGCGTTCTTCCCGGCTGCACAAGTCCTGTCCACACTTACAGACTCCCACTCTCATCATCGTTTTTCCTTTTTCGAGAGCCAAGGGTGAGCAGAAAGCAGGCAGCTGATGGTAGAAGGGAGAAAAATGACAGCGCTAGACAAAGGTTGATTAAATTGGTTTTCAATTCTGGGTGTCTGTCTGAAACCACTGCATTAATTTGCTCCATTACATATTTGAGAGCCAGAGAGTGTATTAAGAGCTGCTGTATATCATATCTGTGACTGTTCTGAGAGCTCACTGCCAAAAAGAAGAGGCCAGTGTCCATATATCCCGGCATTAACCGAGGTGACTCAGCACACAGCCTGAATTTCTCTCTTGGTTCATGTAAAAGTTTCTTTGTTTTGTTTTTTTTTTGTTTGTTTTTTTAAGCATGTCCTGTTTGGCAGCGTCTCACTCAGAATTGTTGTCTGAGTGCAAGGAGAAGCTCAACAGTTTTACTTTCAAAAGTGGAGCATGATGACTTTTGCTATATGATGCGCCACTTGATAGAGATACGAATATATAACTATGTGAAATAGCTTTTGGTTTATTTTGTAATGAGCATGGACACAGAAAAACAGAGAGAAATGTTGGGATAAAGGTTTAAAGGAGGTTGTAAGAGGAAAGACTGATACATCTGTTCAAAAGTTGTCAATGTACTTCATTGGAACTCAGTCTAATTTACTGAATATTAATTTACAATATTACAGAACAGTAAACAATACAAATATAAAGCATGTTGTATTGCCTTGTTGCTGAAAATGTGCTATATAAATAAAATTACAAGTTTAAAGTAACGCTTTACAAGTTAATACATAATGTATTCTGTGGCAACCGCAGTCCAACATAGTGTATTTAAAACACCTAAATAGTCACTCCATTAACAATAACTATCTGTAAGTTTTAAAGTCTTGCAATATGGTTGATATGACAACATAAATCTGAATTTAAAGTTTTAGACCTATTATATTAGAAGGCAGCAATAGACAGGCTAGAGATGCAATTTTAAATAACTATTAAATATTAAAATGATTTGTTACACTGTTTTTTTCTCAGTATTGAAGCATTTTAGCAAAATATTGCAATATAATTTTGAGATAATGGATTATAAGAACAACAGAAAGCCAGGCCCTCCTGCACCAGGCAGATATGAATCCTGCCATTCTTGTTTTTGAGGGACTCCAAAGCCACTTTAGTGAAATATGTCCATGATGAGAGATCATTACGCTTCATGCATCAAGAGTGATCAAGGTATTACCTGTCCTGCCCTAACAGGTGTGACTAAAGAAACAGCAGAACCATAGACATGTCAGTCAAATCCAGTCGGCACACGTCTGCTGGATTGGAAGAGCTTTCAACCTGCTGAGAGAGAACACCTGTGTAGCTCTAATCATTTGATGTTTAAGATTTTCTACGTGAAGTTAAAATGAAAATGGACTTTAACACATTCACATGCTCAGCAGTATTGCTCCAGGCATGTCGTATTCATCTGATAATTTCTTGCTTGCATTGCCTGCAGAACACTGAAGACCCTATTCACTCTCTTTTTCAACAAGCTCAAACATTATAAAGCCAATTAAATGTTTTTCAGTCTTCAGGTTGAGTTCAGCAGTAACAGGCTGATCCTCCAGAGTCTGAGACCCGGGAAGAAGCTTTATAGATTCAAAGGTTTCACTTTTTTCTAAAAACCACAAAAGAAGCAGCAACCGAATCCTGTCACTTTACCAATGGCAAGTTGTTTCCCACAAAACTGGCTCATCTATATGGAACAGCATATAAATTAGAGACACTAACACCCGAATTAAAAAATCTGCATTGCTAGACCACAGTAGGTGTGGATACCAGCTGGCTTTTCTATTCCAACCTAGCAAAGAAATCATACATAAAAAAGAAAACAAAACAGAAGCTGTCTAGTTGAAATAACTGTTGAATTCTTTCTTTAGCATGAAATGCTTCAGTTTTATTTTATTTGGACTTCATTGTAAAAACACCCCTAGCAATCGTGGGAAACAAGGGGTAATTTATTAAACCATAATTTCATGATTACCACATGTGATCACAGAGAAGGCTGTTTAACAAATGTCTGTTTTTCCTTTTCTTGCCTCACTTTTAAGTCAAACTGCTGCCATTCAAGGTCCACCTCAGTTTCTGCCTTCTCGCGTGACTCCAGCTCCGTGCAAAGGTTAGGTACATGTGGAGAAAAGGTAAGAGCAACATACTTTACAGATATGTGCAGGAGGTTTGAGTTTTCCCATGTTGGTTTTCTTCTAAGACTGAATGTTCGTGCTGCCTGCAGGAGGGAAATCACATTTAAATCTTACTGTTTGCCTTGGAACCCAAAAATACAAATGAGTTGTACTTAATGAGCTGAAACGCATAAAACAAAGACACAGCCCTGTTGGGTTGTAGAAATGATGTTTATTGAAAGGCAATAATGAATCACCAACATTTTGCCTGATGATGTAGCAGAAGTTATCCCTTATTAAAACTTTTAGAAGTCACAGGCTAAATGGGAAAACCATGACATTAACAATATGCTTTTATTTTTGAACATTTGATTGATGACAAAAACTGAAATGTTACCATGAAAATCTTAATGACTGGTAATGATGGAGGCTGCTCTCCATCCCTGCTTCCTGTGCACACAAACACACAGATACACGTATGCTAACAGATGCCTGACCCCCTGCACCTTCTCAGCATTTGTGCGTGTGAAATGGATCGCTTCGGAGCTGTCAGGATTTTCAGCAGAACTATTCATCCTGTTTTTTCCATTCGAAGCAAGTGCAGGTGTTTACTGTAAGGAGGAGAAGAAAGGACGAGAACGTCAGCGACCTCCTCACAGCCTGGATGGCAGATGGAGAGGAGCAGGAATACAGAAACTCAAAGCAGAAAGGCAAAGTAAAATAAAGCAGATAACGAGAATGGGTTTGGTGACGGCCAGAGTGCCAGCTAAATATTGTTTTTCTATCAACAGACGAGTGAATAGGAAAGAATCTGATCCATGTGGGAAGGAAGACCACCCGTAATGAGGGCAGAAGCTCAAAGTGCAGGTCAGCCTTTAAGGCCAGAATGAGAACCATTTTGCTTTCTCACAATTATGTTGTACTTTTTGTTGAAAGAGTTTTTCATGAGATTATATTTTAAAAAGTCCTGCAACAAGTTTACATGTATATAGGAAGAACCCCATTTGATAAATCTGTCCGAAAGCGTCAAAGGAAATATTTAGAGGAGTTTAAACCTGTTTCATTATATAAAATGTCCCTACAGTACAATACAGTATTTATAGTAGCTCAACCACTGAGTCAAGGTTCATACCAACAGTCTTGTAGGCAGTGCTGTAAATCATCCTCCTGTTTCTCTGGTGAAATGTGCAAACATCCTGATCAATACATCAGGTGGGTTATTTATGCAGTCCCCGCTGTGGGTGGACAGTTCGGATGTTCTGTCTTATCAGTGAGGTTAACTCTAAAATGGACTACAAATTCCCACTCAAACCTATACAAGGTCTTCAGTGTCGTGTGCAGGCGTGTGTGTGTGTGAGTGAGTACGCCTCTCCCCTGTTGTAAATATTCCTCCATCCATCACATTAGCCTAATGAAAAGTAATAAGAGCGCTCCAAATGATCTCCTCCCTGAGGTTGTCTCTGAGCTGTGTGAAATAAGATAACATTAACCTGAGTTATATGGCCTGCCAATGGGAAGTACCATAACAAAACACACACACACACACATTCGCATGGGACCACACATCCATCTTACCCAGCATTTACCCTCCAACTGGGAGTCATGGTGTCACCATAAACTAGCATTGATATGAAACAATAGCAAACACAATCCATAAATGTGGTTTCTTCCAGTTGCAGGGATCTGCATGTGTCTGGCCAAGACTCCTGCTTTACATGGTTGGGTTTGTCGTTCTTTGATATTCCGATGTGAATTTTAAAGCTTAAAAATGTGTCAATGGTTTACAAAGTCAGAAGAACCTGAAGGAACTGATATTAAGGATGGAGAAAACAGAGGCCTAACTACACAGAAAATTCTGCAGAGTTAAATCAACACTATGCCAAGACTATTTGGTCGTTATCAGAATTGGTGTTAATTTAACTCTTTTCAGAGTTATTTCAACAAGAAACTGAGTAGTTTTAACACTTGAAATCAATTGGATATTTTTGGTTAATCTTCCAATAAGAGCAAGTTATGAGAAGGAGCTGCCCAGGACAGAAGTAGTAAATGAAGGAATAAGTAATCTTCCCATTATAAATACTGTGGCTGTGACAAAATAATTCCTTTTATAATGTTTATTTCATAATCAGTTCTACACCATCGTAGATTTCCATGAGGATCTATTGCAGTGTAAAATACACTTTTCTCAATCTCTCAGTTGAAGAGACTAAAGTTAAATTCGATGTATGTTTAAACCACTTTACTTTGTAACAGTACAAAAAACATTGTCTGAACTTTTAGATGCTGCAGTAGGCGAATGCAGAGAGAATCCACAGAGTACTGTGCTGGAAGATGAGGAAGAGATACAGAAGAAGTGAACATCACCTGGTTAAGACCTCAGTGAGCTGATCATTCTCTTCCTGTCTCATGCAGTCCTACTTTTTCACTCTGACAGATTTATTAAAAGGCACGGATCAAAGCAATTCCCCAGCTCATTCTTCTAATCAATCCTTAGTTTTCCTCTCCTTCAGCTGACAGCATATTCTCCGTCATCCTTGCTGCCTGTCTTCCTCTCTTTCCCATGGCCCAGGCCTGAGTTCCTGAGGTTAGAGCCAAAGTGGGAGAAGTAGGTGATGAGGAAGGACACAAGGAGGAGCGGAGAAGTCAGACATTTCTTTGCTTTCCCGTGCCTGGGGTTTTATTTTCTCATCATTTTTACAGCGGCATGTGTACTTTCAGCAAACTTCTGGAGAGCAATCTAAACCATATGTCACTGCTAGGGGTGAGTACGAGCTTACGCAGGCAACTATTATCTTTCCATTTGCGTCAATGATGCTCTGTGCTGGATGTAAAGCCTATGACTTGTCAGTGGAAACATCAAACACTGACAGGTGGGGGTGTTTCACAGGAGTTAGTCTGCTGAAATGCTTTCAGATGAACAAAGAGAAACAGGATCAAAACAGAAAAATTCCAAGTGGAGGAATAAGCAATTGCACAGTAAAGAAGGTTTCTAAATATTATAGTTTTCTGGCGCTTACATTTCTTTATTTTCCCTTGCTACTATTTTTAGGGTTTGCAATAGTGCACATATTTAGCAAATAAAGTGGCATTTTCCATATAGTTTGAAAGGGGAGGTCATAGTTTAAACATGAAGAAAGGGGTGTATGGTTTTCTTAGTAATGGCAACCAACTGCAACACTAGCTAATGGTTGGTGGTAAACTGAAAAACTCCACATAATGTAGATGTTGCCTCTGCAACCGTCAAGAACAGTAGCGGTCAGCATTGTGAGTGTCCATTTGAGTGTGAATACTGAAAGAACTTGTTGCTGCAAATTCAGCTCTTCTTTTTACATCAAAATATAGAAGCAAAGTTGTCTGCCTGTCAACTGTCTCCTCAAAAAATGTTGTGGATTAGCTGAGTTAACTCAGACATCAGTAGTTTAGAGTGACCATTCAGCATCCCAACAGTAGCTCAATAAAACATTTCAAAAGGGCTTCATGGTAAATATCAATGTCAGGTCATACTCAGAGATTATTTCAGGTAAACCTGCAAAAGTAAATTTCTCAGTGGTAAAAAAGGCTAACTTTTGTTATTGATGTTTGAAGAATATCAAATAATCCTGGCGATCCTGAGGATAAGGACACAGCGGTGAAAAGGAAAATGGAGAAAGAGAGACAAAGACAGTTAAAATCTAGCATTCAGGGTTCTTCCACTTCACCCTGGTCTCCATGCCTGCCACGATGCTAGCAGCAGCAGAGGACAGACTCAGCCAGCCACCTATCAAAGGCTTTCTAATGAATAGTCCTCTAATCCCCTCATTGAGATACAGAGAACGGACTCGCTGCTAATGCTCCTAGACAGAGATGTGCTCATTCTTTTCCCTCTTCTCTCTCTCCCTCTCATATTTAGTATCACACACAGATATAGAAAAATATGCAAAATATAAAACACGCACACCAGTACCTGTGCTTCATTCAGATGCAAACAGCATGTTTTTTGTTTTTTTTTTGGAGTCTAACACAGGTGGCTCTCTTCCCTCCTCATTCACACAGACAAGAGTACAATGCAGCAATATTCTGCCTTTGTACTCAAACATAAGCTGCATTAATTACTCCCAAAGCAGAGTGGGTTTCAAAGAGGAAAGACAAGTGATGCTCGTCGTCTTGGAGCCAGTTTGTTTATGAGCTGGCTCTGTGAGCGAGAAACATGGAGTCATTATGTTCAGATTGATAGAGGAACTCGCATCTTGTCTTGTCTTTCACCTACCTAATCAAACGTGCACTTGTGTTTTGACATCCATCTTTCTTCTTTAATACATATTGCATAATTAATCAAAAATACACCCATAAACCTCTTTTTTTCTTTCCAACCCAAATGCAGAGTTTATACCAGTAGCCTGCATGCTTTAAATTCTCTCCCTGATTTAACACACCTGAATCAAATGATGGCTCGTTAGCAGGCCCCTTTAGATCATTGAAATGCTGAGGAGGAAGTTACTGCCAGGATGTTGAACCAGGGGAAGAACGAAAACATGCAGGATACTGAAGTTATATTGTGCATTATACACAACTTATATTGCACAATATTTTGTGTAGAAAGTAGCAGTAGAAGTTGGAAAGAGGTCAAAATCTTTAAGTGGAGAACTACTTGTTTAGTTCTGGAGCCTGGTGGCATAAAGCAAGAAATGGATAGACAAATGAAGCCTGCATTTACTTCAATGTGGGCAGTCTGTTGTGGTGAGGAAAGATCTGAACCAAATTCAAAGCTGATCTAAGGTTGCGAGAGGTGAATCCTGACCAAACGAACAAGAACCCGGATACAAGCAGCTAATATGAGATTCCTCCATAGCTGGTTGACCTAAGCCATGTGGCTCTCGTCCACTAGCACCTACTCAGCTACAGTAGACCTGGCTGTACTCTGTAATTCAGATTTTCCACTCATAACATTTACATGATACCAGCCCTTTTGTCTCTCACTGGGGCTTCAAGCATACTAAGTTGGACTGAAAAGGTGACTTCACAAGACTGACTGTGGTCAGTGTCGTATACAGCTCTGGAAAAAATTAAGAGCCCATTGCACTGAATTGAAAACCTTCACCAAATACTGATTTCTGAACTCTTCCTGGGTTAAAACATTAGTACTGTTGTTTCTAAATGAATATAAACTTGTTTTCTTTGCATTATTTGAGGTCTGAAAAAATCTTTTTTTTTTTTTTTTTTTTTTACCATTTCTCATTAAAAATAAATGCAAACTTTTTGCTTGGAATTTTGGAGACATGTCAGTAGTTCAGAAAAATAAAGAACAATGTTAATTTTACCTATAAAAACTAAACTCAGATAAATTGATAGTATATATTTATACACAGCAGAGCACCAAACTGTTGTTGGCATCCACCACTGAAAAAGGGAAGAAGGAGGAAGAAGCTGAAAAGTGTTGCTTTAGAGAGAGAGGCCTGGAAGGGCAGCAATCACCTCAGACAGTTTGCAAAATCTTATAATGAAACGGACAAATCAGTAGAAAGGTTAATTTCTCAGTTAATCTGTTCAAACAGTGCAATGTTGGTGGCAGATTTAAACTATACGGTCAACTCTCTTTTCTCTAATTCTTGGTTTTGCTGTTTTATCCTTTCATTTTGCTATTGAACTTGAACACGGCTTCGACTAGAATAGGCAGAATGCTTGTTGATGGTGAGATCGAAGCTTTTTATTTTTTCAGTTTTGAATGTCTGATCTGTTCTAGTCAGCTGTTTTCACTTTGGATATGAAATGAAATAATCTTGCAGGTCTTGTCCACCTGGAAACAGTTAGCCTGAGTATGATGGAAAGTAGTGGTGCTGGGGAGGAAAACAAAAGGAGCATGATGATGATGACGATCGATGATAAAGACAAAGTTGAGCTGAAGAGGAAATGTTTGTTGTAGAGTTTAGAAAGAAAAGCAAAATGAATGCCAAATTTGAAAAGAGGGAAAACTGAACAATATGCAGGGGTGACGGGCGTGCTGTGGTGGCGTAGGGGTTAGCGCGACCCACATTTGGAGGCCTTGAGTCCTCGACGCGGCCGTCGCGGGTTTGACTCCCGGACCCGACGATATTTGCCGCATGTCTTCCCCCCTCACATTACCCCCTTCCTGTCAGCCTACTGTCTAATAAGGGACACTAGAGCCCACAAAAAGCCCCCTGGTGGGGAAACCAAAAACAAAAAAAAAACATGCAGGGGTGACCCTGAAGGGATCCAAGGACCCCGGATTTGTTCTGCCCCGAGGGTCCTGTTTGCTTTGGCTTTGCGTCGACTGGACCATCTGGTTTTCCCCCCTCTCAGCTCCGAAAAACCAGACAGAGTCCAGAAACAAGGTATCACTCAAAAGAAAATCAACAACAGCAAAAAATAAAACAGGTCCAGGAATACACCGTGATCCGTAATCCATACAGCTCACAGATGCCAGGTTACAGCTGGAGGCGGGTGATGTCAAAACAGGGCAAGGCTTCTGCTGCTGGAAACGTTTCCCTAAAAGAAGAACAGAGTTCCACCTTTTGCCGCACTGGGCCTGTGACTCACTGAGCTAATTTCAGATCTCTAAGAAAGATTTCCTCCTCTTGGATGGCCCTCATGAGCTGGAAGGGTCTACTGCTCCCAGCAAGCAAGGAGAACTGGCACAAAAAGCATTCACATATGAGCATCTCGCTGCTCTTTTTTTTTTATAATTTCTGGGACATTATCTTTCAGCAGTTTAAAAACGTATTATTTTTAACTGATTTGTAAAATCTTTTAACTGGAAACTGGAGTTTTTATAATCATTAAACTGTGTTAAGATCTGTGTCTTCTAGGCTCACCACCTTCAAAGAGTCGTTGGTTTAATTTAGCACATTTAACGCCTAACATCTTCATCCCGGCGTTCATGATCAGGTTGATGATGTGAGCCGGTCCCGTCGGCTCCTTTATGTTGCTGCTTTTCAGTCACATTTTCTCCTTTATTTGCGATGGAAGGTCAGTGCTCAGGGTCAGGCCTGTTAACAAGGTGATTCATGTTAATTACAGACAGCAATCAATAGAGATGACTGAAAGTGGCATTAATCAAAGCCTTTAGCTAAGTGGCAACATTTGAAATGGCTTTGTGAGATCAGGTTTTTTATCACTAAATGGATACTGCCTGAGGTGATGTGTAAAAATCAGTCAAATGAAAAAAAGGGCATTTTGATTAAAGCTTAAAACATTTATATACCCTTACATCAGGGTGTATTTTTCCATTTTAATGATTATCAAATTATGGGGATCCCTATAAAATTTTTAAATAATATAAAATTATTGAAAAAAACTAAATCTCCTCCAAATACACACATTTGTACATTTTGGTGCTTCGAAACTAAGAACTCTTTTTTATTTTCAGTCTATAAACACATCGACCTACAGCCTGCACAGTAATGTACGCTGTTTGAACTGAATTAAATTCCAGTAAAGGAGAGTGATGATATGCTTTGACACATGAGTGGGGATAATTGAAGGTAATTCCTTCATTTAGAAAATTAAAATCTGCAGGTCAGACATCAAAGAAACCTGGAAATAGTATTGGCCCTGAAAAGCCTGATCATCTCTCCACTACGGTATTATTATTTTGACATTTAATCTGATATACCCGATACTCCAGAACCTATCCACACTGATTATTTTCTCAGTTGAATAGGTAAAAAAAATTAAATTAAAAGTGTTTGGCATGTGTAAAAAACACACACACATACAGTCGTCCTCATTGTTTGGAGAACTGCTCCATGACCGGGAGTTTTCCTCTGCTCTGGATGTTGCAGACCTTTTCTGAAATTTGCCACATTTTAAATCCGTATAACGCCGCCACTGACCTAATTCATGCTTCAACCCTGCGAGGATCCTGGTGCTGCTGTATCTGCATATTTAACAGGAGGACGGAGATTGAGAGGGAAACACAGCGCTCTTTGTCAAAGCTTTATCTTAAACATATGAGCTTCTTCTGCTGCCATGATTCAGGGAAGTGGATGAGCCTGCTCTCCTCTGTGTAACTAAACCAGTGTGTGCCGTTATGGTGGGGGGAGGAATCCATGCAGTGATACCCTGTCAGGGAGATGTCACCAACATGCTGATGAATTAAAACAACATTGGAATAATCAAACAGTGACTGGGCTAGACTTGGTGTCACTATGTGCATAAAGCAGAGTTTTATTGTTCTGCCTGTCTACGTGTTTACCCACTTGTATGAATGTTTGCACTGTGTCTACGTTGTATTTGATTTTGAGCTTTGTGCAAATGCTCATCGGCGCATTCCGCTGTGTTTGCTTGTCTTTTTGATAAAACAGCCGAGTGACAGCAACTGGCAGGGGCGAAAGAAGAATGCGATTCTGTTTGACGTGCCGAAATCCAGTCTCATCCCCCGCTGTCTGCCTGAGAGCAGCCGAGATATGGATGGAGAGGGGAGATAAGTGGAGCGTAAATGTTTCTTTACCACATCTTATGTTCTTGGACAGTCGCACTTCATCCCTCTCTATCGCCTACCATCTCTGCGCACCGTCCTCCAGGCCTCGGAGGCGCTCCAAATGAAGCTCTCAGACATACTGAGCAAATTAAGCATCGTTAAAGATGAAATGTTGCTGCTGAAGATGCTATCGGGACGATAAACCAAAGCCAGTAACCACTTAGGAAACCGTGAGAAGCCTGTTCCTGGTTAAGCAAAGATAACAAGCGACAAGATAAATCCATAAACCTTTTTCTGTTTAATAGGCTGACTTTGTGTTTATTTTTCTAAACCCATTCTTAAGGCTACCATATTTCTGTGAAAATGTCATGGAAGTAAGCGGTACAGTTCTCAATGTAGTACCTCAATTTTAAAGAGGCAATGTTATGTAAAATCAGCTTTCTTGAGCTTTAAATTAGGTTATAATGGCATTAATGCATCAAAAACATACCTAGAGTGTTGTTGTCATTCTTTTATGGATGTTTGAGAAATCATTGACTCTCCACTGGTACCTGTTCTGGGAGCACAAAAAAGTTGTGTAACTGAGTGCTGCGTTTTTGACGGAGCTCCTCCCGGAGCTGCAGACTCCGAGCAGCAAGCCGAGCTTGCCCAAGGAATAAGCAAACTCAGCTGCTGCTTATGGCCTCCACACTATCAGGGGGCTCCCATGACTCATAACACAGATCATAAATCAAATTAGTTTTTTATATGCATTGAGAATAAAAATACTATTAATTTTCATTTAACAATTTCACCTCAAATGAGAGCAAAGATTTAAATTAGCTGAAAATTGATATTTAAGTTTCAAATGAATTGGTAAATTTATGAAAGTGAAAATGTCCCCAGTGCATTATTCTAGTCAAAGAAGGTTCATCAGTGATGTTAAGTTAATGTTTTTGTTCTTTGGAAATATCTGAGGTGTAATGATATTCCTTGTGTAGATAAAACCCAGTTGGTCTTACTCATCTTAGAATGAAACTATAAAATCCTGAAGTGCGTTTATGTGTTGCACAAATTCCTTTTTGGGGACTAAAAAGAAAGAAACTTCTTCAAATCTTGCCAAGAATGAGACACTAAGTAAGCCCACCAAATTGTTTTTCTCTAAAATAAGAATTTTAAATATCAAAACAAAACCGTTGTTTTCTGTGTTCCAGCAAACCAAACTTTCAAAGCACCCTGTTCCCACATGTTTCCAATACAGACAAGTGTGGTCTGTCTTAATGAAAGCCACAGTAGTAGCTAATTGGCTTTGTTCACATTTTTTTTTCATGTTCAAAAATAATACAAAGTGAAAAAAACAACTTATTGTTGTCAACTGGAGGTACATAAACTGAACGCAAGACAGATGGGAATTTAAATCCGAGTTTGTACATAAAACATAGGAAGCCTGTTTCTAAGCATGCAGCATAATAAAAACCGTTACCTCACGAAGCATAAATGATATCAGTCATCATTTTGCCATGACCTCCAGCTGTGCCTTATTTTAATTAGAAGCAGAGTCGCCATTGCTCTTTCTGTGCGAACCTGTGTCTTATTACGAGCAGCACATGAAATCGTGCCGCATGAGGCAGTCGGCACGCCGCACTAAGGCTCAGAACCAGCTCTACCATCCAAATGTGGGCTCAAGTGGGTGTGAAAGACAACGTTAATAAGTGAAGTGACTTTTCTTCTCCGCGTGGAGTCGTCTGGGTTCTGGGTGTACATTTGTAGATGTGTGTGGGAACTTGCGAATGCCGGTGCACTCGATGAGTGGAGCCATTAAAGAAGATCAACAGCCCATAAGGCTCTGATCGTCACCCTGAGTGATTCAGTCTGAAGGCCTACAGTGTGGTGAACCAGGACGTCCGCTTTAGTCATTCCTGTGGAGGAGACTGTGCGAGTTTACCGTGGGCAGAGAGTCATGGAGATGAATTCAAGAAGTCCCAGGAAAAGCTCCAGCGTCATTGTAGGCATTCTGGACCAAGTGCTTGTGTTTCTCATTTGCGAGTGGTTTTCAGCAGAGGGTTGAGTCAGATGGGAAGCATTGGATCCTCCCTCCCTTTGCTTTGGCACTGCTCTCATAAATCTACTGTTCCTGTTTCTTTCTCTTGGTTTTTAGCTTTTCTCTTTGACAATATAATCTGTTTGTTGATACACATCCAATACACATAAAAATATTTAACTTCACTTTGATTCACTCCTCCCCTCTCAGAAGGAGCTTCTCTCACCATTAACACTCTCGCCTAATTCCCAGCCGCCTGAAAGAGTTGTTACTCTTCTTCCTCTGTGCCGGAGTTTCCCTCCTTCAAGCTGCGAAGAAACCAAGAAAATAGAAAATACTGCAACACTTAAGCTATTTCAGGAAATAATTTACACCACATAAAACTTCAACTTTGTTTGAAATGTTTTTCTTTTTGGGCTTAGAGCAACCAAATTTTTTGCCGGATGACACATTTATCAGCTTTATACATAAATTAGACTGATAGAAGATATGCTTACATTGATTGTATTTAGTTTTTCATGTGTGCTGAAGACAAAGTAAAATGAATTTATATTTTCTGGCAACATTGTCTATTTGGTTTAAACTTGAATTTGGATTGAAATACATTCAAGAGTGAGTCCCCTTTTCTACTCTGAGTTATTTTACATCATAAGTATTTTGGCAAAATGCAGTATTTCCATTTTGACTGGAATCCCACAGACTAATTATATGTAGATGTTTATTTCCATAAACGTGGTAAGGTAGAGATGGTCAGAATCATCGATATTTTTATCTTCTTTAAAATGATATATTGATATTGTTGTTTTTCATCACCAGTGTTGGAGGAGGAACACATTTGTTTTGGAGGGGCTGAAAGGTAGGTAGGTTGATAGATATACTTTCCTGAAACATAAGCCGAAACCAGATAAAACAAATTATTGGTAATTATTTTCAGCCCATTTTTATTTAGGGATCAATACAAATGTGTTAAAAATGAGCAGTGTTAATGCAGATATGCTGCGCATCCCTAAATTCATCTGTAGACCTGGAATAGTAACGACACTGTTTGGGATGAAGACATTTCCAGAAATAATACTGCATTTATGGAGAACCTTTTAGAAACAACAACGCATGGAAAGGACATAAAGCCGTTTTTATGTAGAGGATGTCAGCAAGTAACTTTGCTGGAGCTCTACTTTCCACACAAACTTACACAAACATAAACCATATGCAAACACATATACACAGATACTATCTGGAAACAAGGTATGGACACAATTTTGCTCTTATTCCTCAACACATACACACTCTGAAAGTCGGGCCTGTTGCATACACATTGACTCAGATGTAAACACGGACGAAACAGGAGACACTGCTGATTCAATCAACAGAAAGAAACACACATTTCCAGAGGCCCTCAGTCGCAGGCCTGTCCTTGTTTTGTCTCCAGTGTAGCTAAGTAGAATTTGTGCTAAAATAACTTCAAAGGATCCAAGGGAGGGGCCACAGCGAGGAGTATGGGTAATTAGGAAAACGAGAGAGATGGAAGAGAGCAGGAGAGGGTGAATGAAAGGGAGAAAGATCCTCTCAGCCACAATGGATGAAGAGGAGGACGGGTTGTAGAGGAACAACGAAGGGGGGAAAAACTGGGAGCACTTCATGCCAACACTTGAGCACACACATCCAGATTAGGGGTGTGATAGCGTGCGCTATATGGGATGGGAAGTTTTTGGCAGTGGAATCTAGTCCCAGTTGTAAACATGAAGCCAGATCACAAGATGTAGCCACACACACTTGGATACAAAGAGAAAGTTGTAGAAGAAAATGTAGACAAGCACTGCAGCAAACCAAAAAACACCAAATCCTCTCCTTCGCCTTAAACGCCCCTGCCCTCACACACGCACACACACACCGACGAGGCATAAAGTGGTCCTAATGGCAGCAGTGCAACAGCGGTGCGTTTTTAGCCAACCCACTGAGCCATCACAGGAGCCCTCGCCACCAGCTAATGCACTGCTATTTATAGCCAGTAAACAACACCAGACATGTGGAGATTGTCCCTTATCGCCACCTGTACAAACAGTGCCAGATTATGACAAACACATTAGACTAAGCGGCCTTGTAAAATATGAATTACATCCCCATAGAATCCCACCATGGAGAACAAAAAATAAACTGTTTAGCTGAAAAAAAAATAATAATCAACTAGTGTCTCGATAAACAATGACATGAAACTGAAGAAAATGGAGAAGTGAAGCTGAAAAGGGAAAGCTCGGGGAGATCAGAGTGTGTGACTCTATGTGTGTGTGAGAAGGTAAAAAGTCTTTAAGAAAAGGGGTAAGAGTGCCCTCTGTTGACAAACTCCAGCATTGAACTTTGATAGTACTCAAAGGAGCTAAGAAGCAAAGTGTTTTTTTCTGTTTAGTCTGCAAGCTGCTGCGCAAAATGCAGCTACACTGAGACCTAAATACAGACTTAGTAGGACTTTGTGTATGTGTGGGATCACACTCCTGCTCGTACTTGCATTTGTTGTGTTTCCGAGTGTTTCGTAAGCCTCTAAGGACTGCAGCACCATCAGTCATTCTGCTGATCTTTGAATCCCTGCTGAGCTGCAGCTGCCCTGCATGACATGTGCTGGTTGAGCCCCAAAGCCTCTTCTCTTACACACACGAGATCTACGTTTGCAACCATGAACCCACTTTCCATCAGCAACTGTGTCGGTGTGTGTTGACTGTTGAGGCTGCATCCAGCAGTTTGCTCTTGGGATCTGAAGAGATCATCGTGGCTGTTTGATTGATGACATCAGCTGCCGATGAGTCCAAAGCGCTTTGAAGCCTGTAATCACCCAGACAAACGCATGTTCTTTTGTTTCATCCTTTGACGTTTTATAGGAATTTTCTGGATAACTGTAATAATATGCCTGGGAAGAAAGCAACACGGCACCACATATTCCAAAATTGCACATTTTAAAGGTGAAACACAAACATTTCACTGGTCACTGCTTTGCATAGGTACTGATATTCCGTGGTCAGGGAGAATTCATGAAAATAGTTAAAGTTGCTGGATTGTTTCAAGAAACTCTCAATGAAATTTGTGAATCTTGCTGGTGGAGTTTTCTTGGTTTCTAGGATATTATGGAAATTATGGAAATGTAAGCATGTGTTTGCCTTCATGTTTAACCATCACACCGATGTTTGGTCATGCATGCAGCACTTGGGAGTGTTTGTAGAACAAGCTATTAGTGCAAAAACAGCTGCAGGTCTTTAGATTAATGTCTCTCGCACAGCAAGAGACTAAACTTTATAGCCGTTCCTTCTTGCAAAATACTTGAAGCTCAGTGAGACTGGATGAAAAGCAATTTTCCAGTCTACCAACACAATCTGAGTTGGTTGTAGGTGCTTACTTTGACTGGGCCATTCTAACCCATGAATATCCTTCATTCTGAACCATTCCAATGCTGCTCTAGCTGTATGTTTAGGGCTGTAATCCTTCTGAAAGAACCTCCAGCCTATCCTCAAGTCTTTTGCAGCTTCTAACAAGTTTTCTTCCAGGATTTTTCTAAATTAAGCTCCATCCATCCTTCCCTCTACTCTGACCAGCTGCCCTGTTTCTGCTGAGGAAGAGCATCCTCACACCATCATGCTGCAACCAGCACATTTCACCATACACATGGTGTTTTCAGGGTGATGCATGGTGTTGGGGAGCCTCCACACATAGTCCTTGGCCAGAAAGTGCGATAATTTAACAATTCAATGTGTAAGTAACAAGTTTTTCCTTGTATTTAAAGGGAGAGTTCAAGATTTTTTAGTGAGTTGCAAACCTACAATATCTTACCAGGAGGAGCTCGTTCTTTTGGTGTCTTCATGTAGGAAGAATCCAGATTATCTGGTTCTCGATGCTGAAACTTACAGCTAGACTGAAAGGAGTTCAGACCAAAAGCAGACTTCTACCAAATACTTTATATTTTTTAATCAAACCACTTATTATTGATCCTTAAATCTTTATTAGGTTTACATTGTGTTGCACAGGAAATTGAAGAAGGGGGCGATGTGCCACCAGTGTCAAACATACACAGAGAATGTAACATGTTAAAACGTTTCCTGTCAGATATTATAAAATATCACATAAACAACTGCGACATTATTGAGTTTTCTATTACAGGTGAGATAGTTGCTACAATGAAAATATCCTGTCTTGATGTTGAGGTCAGAGTGCATGCATATATTTACTCTTTTCGGGATTTTTTGGGGTTTTTTTTGTATAAACTCTGGCAAAATAAAGTTTATGAACAAGGAAACCGAAGCGGAGCTGAGTCCACAGTTATAATTTACACTAATTATGGATGATGGGAACAAGACTTAGAGGATCTAGTCAGGCTTTTCACTGCGTCTGTTTTCTCCTTGCTAATTGATTCTTTTGCTGTGAAGGAGGAAAATGCTCTTTTGCAGGCTTCACCTGCACAAACAAACAGACAGGTGGCGTCATCTGGGTGACAAGCTGACAGAGAGACGCTGAGTCTGGCTCTGAAGGGTCCGGGGGGCGTCTGCTGTCATATTTAGAGGCACACACATACACATACCTGTTACGCAAGCACTGCAGTCTCCCACCCTCCATTGTGACATTTTCTTACTCTGCTAACTGAGGCGTCTTTGATGACTGCCTCTGATGTGTGACAGGACGAAAGTAACTGCAGTGATTCACACCTCGTGTTGGGATTCTCCTCTTGCTCTGAGCCACCTGGCTCTTCCTTTATTTCCGTAGACTTTGACAGAGAAACAGCGGTGCTGATAATCACTCAGAGTTTGTCGTGCATGTACACTGGACCACAGCTTGTCTTCTCCAAACCATCCAAATGTCACTTTTCCACCTTCCACTCAGCCTGAGTCCCTGTCCCTCAGCTTCCCTCATCCCAACCATCAAAGCTCGCACTGTTTACTTTCCTCAGTCTTCTCCCTTCCATCTCTTTGTCAATTTCTCTTTTTCTCTCTCACTCTCTCGTCCTTTTTTCTATTCTCTCCCTCTTGCTCCGTCTCTTTGATGTTAGCGCAGCACTGACAGACGCACAGCAGACTCAACTCCCCATGAATGTAAATAAGCCTCCCGGATTCTGCTCATGCTTACCGGAATTTCAGAAATGAGGTGCAGACGTGGGAATGCTTCCGCGTTCAGCGGACGTCCATGTTTGTGTTTACAACAAACGCACTCAATGTCAAGCAACGCGTCGGTGTTTCTGCTTAATTGAGAAATGTCTGAATATTATGAAGTAGTAATGTGCAGAAATGTCTTATCTTCAAGTGAGAAAACTGAATAGACGGACAATAAAAAACACTATTTTCATTACAAACAGTAGGAAAGCTAAATTCTTTTTTTGTATAGGTTTAGTGCTGTGAAAATTATTCATTATAGACCTGCAAAAAATTACAAAAATGTTGCAACATTGTCATTTTAACCATTGTGCATTATTCTATCCCGTTTTTCCTCCAAAATATCACAGGGTGTGTAAACCCTCTGCGGTTGTTTTTATTCTGGTAGCATTTTCTTTGCCTTCAGAGTCTGGGCTACTTAATGTTTTTCCATTGTTTTAGTAAAAACAAGAGTTGCATAGATTTCCTTGAAAAACATGACCAAAAGAGAAATATTTACAGCAATTCAGAATGTACACCCTCTATCATTTTGACATTCAGTGAATACTTATAAAAAATAAGGTTAGCAATTTATTGAGTGTAATTATTCTTCTTTGGAATAAGTGTTTCCTGTTGAATGGACCCTAATGTTGTGTATGAAACCAAACATGGATTTCTGAATTGGGCAGCAGAGCTGAGGATGCAGGTTGACTCCATGATGAGCTTCTCAGCTCCTCTCTGCCACCGGCAAACAGCTTTTGGTGGAGGCAGTGTGATGGTTTGAAGATGTCACCACTTGAGGTGATCTCAATGCAGCGAGTTTTCATGAAGAGATTCTGCACCTCTGCAGTCCCATAGGTCCCCTCCCAGCTGTCAGCTCTCTCTCCCCACAGAGCAGCTTTTATCAGAAACTAAATTCAGAGTTTAGGGGTAGAAAGGTCAGCCTACAGTTATGCATTCAGTCCACATGAACCCTACTATTAGCTCTGCTAATAGCTAAAGCAAGAAGCTAAAATATAATTGTTTTTGTTAAAAGTACTTTTACAGCACCTATTCTTTCATGCTTGTACTGTAAATATAAATAATTCATGTTCATGGCTGGAATGCTGGAATACCATAATGAATACTGTTCTTATACCTTACTTTGGAGTCATATTCATTAAGTTAGAACATGTATTCTGATAAAATTCATCTGTCAGATTACAAACACCTGTAGAAAAAAACAATTTAAGCAGGTACTAAACATACTTTTCATTAAGACTACGCTTCAGTACATTAAACTTGAATCTTAATTGTGTTTTCATTAGCCATGAGCAGAAAATCATTGATAAAAACCCTTGAAAGCATCAGTCTGCATGTTATTAATCTGTATGATGTGTTTCACTTAGTGAATTGAGTTTGTGGAATACATGAACGTTTCAGTAAAGACCTCATTTATTGAACATGTCTCCAGTTCTGACAGAGCTATCATAATGTAAGCAGGTTTTTGGTCTGGAGCTGCAGAAATCTGTTTCTGCTGTGCAGCTTTAATGTGTACTTCCAGCTTCTCCCTGTTGTTTTCCTGGCATCACTGACAAAAACCTGAATATGTCAGACTACCTGAATGTCTTGTAAATACATAAAAAAGTTATTTTTTTTTGTCAAAGCAAAGCTTTAATCCTTATTCCTTAAAATTTATGCTAACATAAGTTTTATTTTCTATCTTTATGTCGGCAAACGCGTTTCCACTCATGAAATATTTATTTTTTAAAGCTTGCACTTTAGTATCAAGCATGTATTTATTATCGTATAAATCTGATTACATCTCCTTTCCTCCCTTACTGTCATCTCAACTATCTGAATCCATATGTTTTCTTTACCTGTAGCCTTGATACAGATGCTGACATCTGTAGTATCCATATGTATTTCTGTAAGCACAGCTAGGGAATTTACACATCACTTCTTCTTCTGTGCATTTCAGAGTAGGGAATGGTTTACTCTGGAGTCTGATGGCGATGGCACTGAATTCAAAATGTAAAAAATCACCCTCAAAAATTAGAACTCAGCGAGGAAATCAAAACTGAGCATCAAAACTTGTTGGTGTAAATGTACCTCGAGGTACAATCCTCACTGCTGGTACTCTAGTACAACATTTATTTGCAAATGATGTGAGCTGAAATGCTGTGATGGCTTCTTCAATACTTCTGTAGGTATTCTCAGGCAGCCCTTCTTAGCGGTTATTCAATACTACAGGGTAACTCAAAAACTACTTCCTTTATTTCCTCAAAATGAAAATGTAAAATCTTGATAGAAGTTGAAGGACCTGCCTTCAAATCAATTAACAGCTGACACTTCCTTATCTTTCACCAACAGTCCCTGCAAGCCTACATGTTCTCCCTCAGCTATTGTCTTGTAGGTTTACTGTCAGTGAGCCCCACCACCTCCTGCATTTATGTTGCAACAATGTTACTGTGTCCGAATAATGTCAGGCACACTGGACTCATTATATTTAATATGATTACATTTGAAAATACACAAACAGTCAACCCTTGACAATCAGGCAGGCCCACTCGAAACAATCTGAGCGTTTATTTTTTTCCAAAGCAGTGTTGGTGGATTTGACGTTTTCCACATGTGCCTGCCTGGAACACTGTTCCCAGCTCTGTGAAAGGTGGAAAAAACTTTGGATCACACCATGCATAGTAGCTGCTTCCAACTTTTCCTCCCCAGGCCTCTTCTCAGGAGACTGGAGCAAATCTCCACTCCCCCCAAAACACACACACACACACGCATACACGCCGTTAGACATGATGAAGGAGAAATCACTGCACATTTGTCTTGTTTGACGTCCAGCAGTGACTTAGTGAGCCATTCGCAGTGTTTAGGTGTGACCACATCACCATGACACCAATTCAAATCTTTATTTTTTTTTATTTCTTCTCCTTTCCTTACCTCCTGCCTTCCTCTCACTTCATCCCTCACTTCAGCATGTCATAACTCCTACACTGTTATGTGGCAAGCCCTAGAAAAAAAAAAATCTTCGCTATTATCAGAGTGCCTGTTTCCTCTCATTTCCACACAAACGGCTTGTCGGCCAGTGGCGCAGTGCCGCGGCTAATGCCAGTCTTTGTAATTTTTTCCAGGTGGGTGATTTATGCGTGGCAATGAGCCCCCAAAGCGCCACCAAGCCGCTGTCTCCTCCTTTCTGCCAGGCTTGGCCTCCGCTGGGAAATAAATCCTCCTCAGACTCTGAGTCCGACGCCAGCAAACAAACTTTTACTCCACTTTGGTTCTCTTCACCACAAATAGAAATGGTGTTTTCCACTTTTACTTGAGCAATGGGTTTATTTCAGCTCGGTTATTTCACTTTAGTAAAGCTAATTGAATAAGAAAAAAAAAATCAGTTCATAAAACAGTTGACTGTCTATTAAATTTGGTAGCTGGAACAAAGATTTATTCCAGAATTAAAACGGTGTTGGATGATGCTTCAAGGCACTAACCCTGTTAAATGTTTGAGTTGATATTTTTTATGTATTATAAGGCTGAAGGGGAAGTTAATCATTTGTCTTAGGAAGTTATTTATGACTCTTCTGCAATGAGAAGGTGACAAAAAAAAATCTCAATCCTTTTAATGTGTAGTTTATGAATTACACATAATATAGGAGTATATTTATTAATATGAAAAAGACTTTAAGATCACTTGTTGGCCACCCCTAGCAAATGTGACAGGTTAAAGTTCAACTCCCCAGTCTACATGCTATGAGTGACAAGCAAAATTATTTTTGCCCCTCGCTCTGCATTAAACATTAAATAAACTACAAAATCTGTTCATTCAGATTTTTTTTTTTGGTCATAAAACAATTTTAGCACAATCTTAATTTTTCCTTCCATTCCATCATGACTATGCATGACTTTGTGTTGATCTGTTTGTACAGCTCATGTGCCTTGAAATTGCCCCTCAGGAATAAATAAAGTTATTTGAATTGAATTGAATCTGTCATTTAAAATCCCAATAAAATATATTGAAGTTGTAAAAGGTGTGAAAAGGTTCACATGGTAGGAATAGTTTTGTGAGGCACTAAACCTGAGCATGACGATATCACCCTAGTAACTGGCAACCTGTTTGCACCTGTTCTCCAATGACGTCTGAAGATAGACGCCGGACCCTTTTGTGACCCTGTAAGGATTAAGTGGGTATAGAAACAGGATTGATAGACACACTAGTGCTTCACTGGATCCCTCTGGTTTTAAAGAGTCGGCTCAGTACCCAGTGGTTCCAGTTCCAGTCAACTTCCTGTTTTAATACACACGAGTGTAACCACACTCTTGAAATAAAGCCCAGGGGTTGAGTGTGATTTGGCTTTTGTTTGCATAGCCTAAGTGTACTCTGCAGAGTTGCACTGTAAGTTTATGAACAAGCACTTAAACATCTGTCTCCAGCTGGCACACACGTGTGCAAGTACTAGCTAACCAGCTTGTACAGTGACATACATCTCTGTGCATGCTTGCTCACTCTAGCCAATCATATAAGACTGTAACACAATCAATGCATTATGCATTTAGGCATAATAAGTTGAATTGGCAAGGTGCATTGCTGCAGAGAGGCTTTTTAAAAATAACAGTGAGCTAAGACAAAGCTTAGAAACATGTTGCAACAGTGCAAAAGAGTGTTGTTGTTTTTTGCATAATATAAAAATATTATGCAGAATGAAGAAAGCAAAAACAAAAAAAAGATAGAGAATTAAGGAGATTATTTGGATTATAATAGAACAAAATAATAGATGAGAGTGTTTGCGTGTGTTTGCATTTTTCTCTGTGGGACCAGATGAAGTATTCCTCAGAGTCTGTGGCAATCGACCAAAGCAGCACAGCTCCAATGATGGATACCACTGCACTAATCGCTCCTCCAATGCCTTCTGTTTCTCTCACACATACTTTGCTTCACTCTCACTCATTCATTTATCTGCCTTCTTCTTTATTTCATCCCTCACTTTGTCCTCCCTCCTCCCAGATGCTGCAGCACCCAAACAGAAACAAATCACAGGTTTAATGAAATTGAACTGGTAGCGAAGCAAATCAGAGGGCAGCTTGCTTCCCGTCTCCTGACAGCTGTAGCGTCAGTGGCTCACCTCAGCCACCTTACTGACTTGTCAGCCCCCTGATGATCCACATGAACAACGTTGCATTTTTGGCATCTAAAACAACTGCATCCAGGAAAACAGCTTGCAGACGTTGTCCTTAAGGGAGAATAAATCACTGAGACACAGGCTTTCAAATTGGATTTGGGGGACCAGTGGGGTCCTTGAGTAGAGCTCAACAAACTTTACAGTGAGTGAATGAAAATTACTGGAATTAAAGAATTTTCAAGAAGTTGCTTTTACTCAGATTTTTAGCAAACAGTTAATCTTGGAGCTGAGAAAAAAGACAGAAATTTCAGGTTGTGCATTAAAATACGCATACATGTTTTTTAGACCGATTTTTGTTGAAAATTGCCTTTGATAGAAATTAGCTATATTGGTCATTTGTTGTGTGTTAAAAAGTTTACATTTTATAACACATGTATTAAATTTTCTTTAGAGATGGCTGAATATAAATGGAGTACAGTGGATCGCCAGGTACTGGCCTATCGGTGATCACAAGTTGACTTCTTTGCAGATTATTGATTTCTTCTCCTCTTTGGTTGATTGCTGGCTGAGAAAGACATCTGAAGAGGATGAGAGCCCACCGAAACTGATTTGTCAAGAAACATTCTTAATTTATATTGCTATCTTAAAACAGCTAAGATGCAATTGCACCGTGTTCCAAATTATTATGCAAATTGGATTTAAATGTCGGAAAGATAAAATTTTTGTTGTGCTATTAAATTTATAGATGGTATTGTGTGTCAGGGCTCTTTGAATCACTATAATTAATTTCAGAGAGCTGGGCTGATTAGTTTGTCTGGTGAGCTCAATTAAAGGAAATCTACTTAAGAAGGATGTTCCACATTATTAAGCAGGCCACAGGTTTCAAGCAATAAGGGAAAGAGAAAGGATCTCTCTGCTGACGAAAATCATCAGATATTGTAGTGACGTATGACAAGGTATGAAAACATTAGATATTTAAGGAAAACTGAAGCGTTATCATCGTACTGTGAAGAGATTTGTGGCTGATTCAGAACAAAGATGGGTTTGTACAGATAAA
>CAEFZY010057213.1:0-20000 GCA_903066815.1 Brachyrhaphis roseni
CTTCTTTCCTACAGCTGTCACGCTCCTGAACGCCTCCTGACACAAATCACAACACATGGACTGTTACTCACACACACCACGGACTGTTTTAGCTCCTCGCCATTATTGCTACTTGGTTCACCTGTAAATAAACATCTATATCATGTATAGCACTTCTGGATAGATGCAAATCGCATTTCGTTGCTTGTACTTGTGACAGTGCAATGACAATAAAGTTGAATTCTATTCTATTCTATTAGCTAGCATAGCATAGCTGACTACTATGACACAAAAATCAATTTGGCAAAACCAATTGCTAATGCTAATGCATCTAATGCTAATATAGCACAAACAACCAAAGTGATATAAAACATTAGCTTTTACTGCTATTAACTAACTTTCATGTAATTCTACCTGTAGCTAATTATGCTACATTAGCTCCTTTTGCTACATCAGTTCTAGTTAACTAAACCATGTTTAAAAAAATTCATTTTACATGATTGTTACAGCTGCTAATGCTAACAGAGTGGCATTACTAACTAACATTTAGATAGCATAAAATTGAGCATTAGCAACTGTAGTAGCTGGGGTCACCAACTGTGCTACATTAGCTAATATATCTATAATTAGCTAATATTGTAGCACCAGTAACTTTAACATTAGATTAAGTACAAGCTCAGGAATAACTGCGGTAGCTGTTGCAGCTTGTATTACCAACAGACACCAATATAGCGGCTACATTAGCTGCTATTTTTAGATTGCTAGTGCTACTAAGATATTTTTCACTATTTTGGACTTGAAGTCTCCTGTGTATTCTGATAATATATCTATTAAAGCCTGTATTTATGCTAAATGCTCGCTAATCAAACCTACACACAGAACCCCTCACCTCTGAAGTGCCCACCGTAAAGGCCCATCGTGTTCCAGCATTTGTTTTTATTTTACCACAATAAATGACCAGAACGGTCATCTGTCCCCGACGTCAACGCTCCATCTCTCCAACGCCTTCGGGCGGGTCGTTAAACGGCCAAACGAGCAATGGAATGAGTAAATAATTCAACAAATAGATGAATAAGTAAAAAGGGGTGGGTTAAGCAGAAAGCAGGGGCTTTTCTTTGCGAATGTGCAGCGTCTGTACAGTCCTGAACCTTGGCATCGGTACAGGCATCTGCTGCCGGCCTCCCTCTGCCAGTTCACCGTATACACAAACATCTGCTTCCCTCCGCACAGAAACGGAAAAAACAAAAACCATGCGGCACTTGACAGATCTGCGTTTTGGCCCCTGGTTCTTTACACAAAAACCTTAATGCATCCTGTCAAGCCATTAGCCGGTGATACGATCAGCTCACAGGCCCCCATTAAGCCATCAGTGTCCACCTGTGATAAAGGCGACCATTTGTTTTTCTTAAAGCCTACTTAATGTCCGTTTAACTCAATTTGTCAGGAAATGTGCAACAATTTCCTCCCCCCGTGGTCCAGAAATCTGGTCAAGGTTCAAAAACTCAGAGGGAGGGAGGGAGGGATTGCTTGGTTTTTTTGTGAGGCTGGATATTCAAATGAGGGAGATTAAATTGCCTCTCATGTTGACGTATCGCGTTGCGCGTGTTTTCTCTCTGAAAGCTGATTCTTGGACAGCAGGGCAGGAGCTGGGGGTTGTTTTGCCTCCATTAGCCTCGGTCCACGGACCCTGCTCCCCTTCTCCTGATGTGACAGGCGCTCTCTGTCCAAGCCCACCGTTATTACCGCCGCAGCGCCGCCATAATAACACCTTTTAGCAGGAAAACGCGGCGCTCGCGTCCAACCCGGACGCCTAACAGCCTCTGGAACATCTGTTTATGTTTCGCCCACAGATAAACCGCTTGAAGATTCGGATTCGGAATCAGAATCAGAGGGAAAACTTGGGAGATTTGTTTTGGCACCGGCACGTTTCTCGGCGTACGACAGGAAGTAGTACGACATCTGTCGCGGTTGGAGAGCTGGGCGCGCAGGAAATGGGGTGTCGCGGCGCGTGCTTGTTGGCCATTATCCTGGCATCCTAATGAAGTGTGGGCAGTTCTCAAACGGGGGTCGCACACACCGCTTTCTGCCTGGATCCCATCTGCCCGCGCCGCCCAACTGCACCCAGCGGACGGCGAGCGCATGCGCCGCCGGTTTGCTGCGACGGGCGGACACGAGGCCATTAGACGGCGGCGGCTCTCATCAATATACCTGGACCTAATGGCCGCCGCGCCGCAGATCCCCGTAGGTGGCGGTTTGTTGACACGACGGCGAGGAAAAGACTCCCGACTGAATCTGCTTCCACAACATTTGAGCGCGACGCGTCCCCGACCGAACATAACCGTACATCAAAGTGGCAATTTGTAGAAATCTGTGCAAATATGATGGTGTTTAATATTTGAAAAGGTCAAAACAGTGCAGAGGAAAAATAGAGTGAAACTATAAAATGTCTGGTAGGATTATTATATTACTCTAAAAATACCAAATAAAATGTATTTTTAACACTAAATAATAAACATTTTAAAAATAGGGGAAAAAATACTTTAAATTTAAAAAATATGTATATTTCTAAATAACTTGACAATATCTTGTACAAATAGAATTAAATTACATATTTAAAATAAAACTTTAATATAAAATTTATATTCATGAATAAATTAAATCAGCAAATCCAAGAATATGTTCATAACTAAATTAAAAGAAAATATTTAGAAATTAAATATATATTCATAACCAATTAAAAAATATATAAATATTCAAATGTTAAATAAAAATATATAATCAATACTAAAGAAAATTTACATATTCATAACTAAATTAAAAAATATTCAAAAATTAAATAAAAATATTCATAAGTTAAACAAAAATATATATTGATAACTAAATTTAATAAAAATAAATATTTATAACTACATCAAAAGAAAAAAGCAAAGATATATGGCAATAACTAAATTAAATTAATAAAATATAATAAAGCACCAATAAAAACAGTAAGTTGCATATTTTGCTCCAATATTTATTTTCTAAAAATAAAGACATGACTATAATTACTTAAAGACAATTTTCTGCCACTTTTATGATTTCTGTAAAAATAAAACCTGTGCATATTAATCAGAAGCTTCTAAAGTTGGACTTTCTTCTGTACGATTGAAATAAACTGTTGCACTGAAATGATTCCTCTCCAGGTAAAGAGCCTCTATTTACTCGGCGGCCATAACAGTAATGTGTTAATGTGCAGCGTAAACGCAGCACTACAGGCCTGAGTGCTGCATCAATACGTCCCACTGATGTGGGACAGAAGGAGGATTATCACGAGCGCCAGATGCTAAACCTCTGAAGCTGCAGCCGACTGAACGCCGAGGCTCTGCTCAGGAAAACGTCGCGTTTTAAAGGAGACGCAACGTTTTCCACTTCAACGCCGCAACTAGAAATGAAACTCTGGGGAAAAACTAGAAGAAAACAGTTTGGAAACTCCCTCTCTTAGTTTTACCTCCTTCCTTCTCTAACTTTTCCTTCCTTTCCTTCTCTTGCCTTTCCTTCCTTCATTTCCTTCCTTCTTTCCATATGTAAAGTTTGATGTAAAAATGTCAAATTAACCAAAAACGACCAGATTATAATCCTGTACTGTCTCTTTAAGAGCAGCGCTGAAGCAGCTAATGATAGATTAGCTTCCTCCTCACCTGTGACTGCGGCAGATTACCTCCTAACAACTCGACCCCCAGCAGGAGTGTCATCTACCTGGAGACCAACGGACCCACAACACCGAGGAAGCTAACTGCATTAGCTAACACGCCGTGATGGATGCTGCAGCTCTCAGCGGGGGTCAAAAGTCGCAGAACCCCCCTCTGCCTCACCGCCATGAAGACGGATGAGTTTGGGCGTTCTGCCCGGACGCCGCTTGCTTGCTTCCTTCCTTCCCAGAGCAATCTGGAAGCTGATTGGCTCTCGGAGGGCGCGGGTTTGATAGAACGTGATTAACGTCGGCCGGAGGAACACAATCCGGCGGCGGAGGAATTACCGGCCGGGCTCAGGAGGAGCGGCGCTAATTCAGCTCTGAAGTGACTATTAACCTAATGACGCTGGATGTTTTTCACACATTATGTTTGTATCTATCACTAACTGCTTGATGGGAGGATTTTCCCCACTGGCAGTAAAATTAGCCAAAGGTTAGCATTGATCTCATTCAGGTCAGGTTATCCAACAATCCCACATATTAATGAGCAACATTTTCCAGGTGGTAACGGCGCTTTTTGGATCTTTGAAATGCAGCTTAAAGATTAAATTCATTGGTGGAATAAACGAAAACAGATGTTTGGGTTTTTTCCGATGCCACATACTCCAATTACTAACACCTTCATGTGACCATATGTTTCCATAAAACCTGTTAAATGTTTCTGTTCCTGCTTCGTATCACACTTACAGTCTGACACTCCACTGGAACCAGAGTTAAACCTTTTATTTTAACACAAACCCAATCAAAACTCACCAATATTCGCATGTTGATGTGTATTAATACAACTAAATCTTAAAGATTTCAACAGGGGTAGTTTTTAACTTCTTCAATGTGTCTGAATAAATGAGACAAAAACGATCGCTAGCCGATGTTTACGGTGTTATTAATTTGGCATTTGTATCAAATAATGTGTATTTAGCCGCTACATGTTTTTATTTACATCACTTCCTGTCCCCAAGTTAATAGATCCTCTGTGACCAGCTAGCAGCTATTTGTAGGCAAGCTAACACCTACTCAAAGACATAATGCTATAGCTACTTGTCCTAACAAGTATTCATAACATGCTAACAGCTACAAGAAGACAAGTTAGCTACTCAGAAGCATGCTAACTGTTAAGATAACATCATACAGTATGTTAAGAGTCAAGCTACAGTACTTAGAATAAATTTAGCCTCACACAGAACCAAATAACTGCTAAAGTGAATCAAGCTAATAAAAAAAAGTAGTGTTTAATTTTTCATTAATGTGTTTTGAAAAAGGAGAAATTCACAGATTGTTGTTGGGCTGCTTTAGTTCATGTAATCAGCTACAGAAACATGGGTTTTATATGGTTAATGAAATGCTGAAGCCTTAAAAAATCTTAATGGGTTCTTTAGTGGGTATGTGGAGCAGGAAAGATAATGACTACTCATGCAAACTCCTGAAAAGCCCACTTTGATAAAACTTAATCCTTTGATATTGAATGTGACAGTGAATAATCATCAAACGTTTAGGCAGCTTATCTGAGTATGTTGACCAAAAAGTGAGCCCTTAATCTGGCGGTAATCAAACCCGACAGTCACCTACAGCAAGGTGTGGCCCCCCGCTGGGATCTGGTCTAGTGAAATCTCTGATCAGCAGAGAAACATTAATATTAATCATCCTAATGGAGCGCGGCGCAGTGATCAGAATGCAGGAAAAGGTGATGCTCGTCACCGAGGGCGCCGGCACATCAAGGTAACGTTTAGCAGTAACCTGCGGCGGTCTTTTTGAAGTAGGTGAGGGAACTCAGGTTTTTGTTATCGCTAATTAGCTTCTTTGTTCTGAGTCTAGACGAAACGGCCTCCCTATCTCTCTCGCTCACCTTATTACTCATTTATAAGTTAAACAATCCTCCTCTTCCTCTTTCCATTTTGGCGTTTCCTCTCTTAGATGTTCTCACTTTTTTTTATTGGTATCACAAAGCACCAAAATCAACAAAGTAAAAACTAATCAATGCTACATTTCAAGCTATATATACACTTCAACATAACCATTTTCTAGTTTGGTAATTTTCAGATTTTCTGTCTTTTTCTTCGCTCTCCATCTTCCTTTCCGTATTCCTCCAGGTCACGTCTGCGACCCGTTCCTCTTCAACCATCCTGACAGAAGATTATTGTCCATTTCTTTTTGGTGAGCAATGATCCTCCATGTTTACAACGTGAGCGTCTTATCTCGCCTTCGCCACACAGAGGATTACTTTACCAGTGAAGATGTAGCCGTGGATAAAGTTGTTCTGGGAAGCATGTTAACACCCATCTGATAGCGACTGACAAATTCTCCCTCTCTTTGGTTATTTTCCTGCCTGAAATGTGCAACTCAACCCGGTGCTGGGAAAAATGTCTGAAGGAGAGAAAAGCGCTGCGCTCAGCAGCTTTCAGAGTCCGAGATGTGAGAAGTGACTGGTTGATTTATCACGGGGAAACGGAGCCACAAAGTACAATTTTCTACCTTAGCCGCAAACAATAATTCATAATGATGTCGCCTCCTGATAGCAGCAGACCTCTGCGCTGGAAAACCCTGGTAATAAATGTCAGGACTGCGCAGGTAACTACTTTAAAAGCCATTAGAAGTCGTCATGATGGAAGATAGCAGCCGAGGCTTCATATACCGCGATAACGTGGAGATAAAAGAGCGGGAAAATGATCCGGGAGGTTTTATTGTGAGTAAACAGGTTATTCCAATTAAAGATGGCCTCGTCACCAAGTCCCACCAACTGACAGCGTCCTGCGCTGACCTTTCAACTGGAGAAAGTTGGAGCGGCGCTGCCATGCATCACCGTTTAATGGCGTGTCAGGGAGACTCTCCGTGTTGGGTTTTTTATCGCCGCATCGGCAGATTATGAGCGAGCTAATGAACTGAGCGGAGGGAAACCCCCTTCTTCTTCTCTGCTTTCCCTCCAACTTTTCAGACTATGAAAGTTCAAAACGAGCCCCATATTGAGGAGGGAATCTAATACAGAAACTAATACTTGTAAGAGCAAATAAGCAGGCTTTTACAAACTCTCATCTTGGGGAATATTGGATCACGAAGCGCTTCGTGTCGTCTCATAAAAACCAGGAGTGATGTGACTTTAAAGTTCCTCCGGGACGCAGTTTACTGACTCCTTAAAGCTCGTAAAAACAACGAGTTTACCTCCACTTCCAGCGCCTAAACAGGCAGGGAATCCTTTAGCAGGTACAACAGACCTTTTTCATACTCATAACCATAATATTTTATTACAAATATTCATATTTACTTCAAGTTTTAAACAATTATTCATAAAAGTGCATATTTAAATACATCTAATGTGTTTTTCTAATGTTGCTTTTAAAAAATAAGGGTAGAGATAGTAAGTTAAAATCCATTTTTGCACATTAAAAGGCGGAAAATGTTTAAAAATGTCATTTTTTTGTGAAATAAAAGGTTTATTTATTGCTGGTCTGCAGAGAATCAGAAACAAAATTTATCTCTTCATATAATCCTGCATTAAAATGACAAATTTTAGTACATTTGTGTGATTTTATACAATAATATTAATAACAAGTGCTGGATTAAGTTAAGTAAAATTGTTTTTAAATCTTCTACAAATAAAAAGTATGTACTCTGCTTCTTTAGTATCTCTTCTATTTTGTTATTTATTATGACTTTGTATTGAACTAAAAACAATTTCTTCTTTTTTTCATACGTTCTTGCAGTAAAATAATAAGTTTTAGTTTATACAAAACATCAGCAAAAGGTGTTTTTTGTTAAGTTGAATTGTTTTTATTTCAATATTTTGTCTCATTATCTCTTTTTTGTGAGATAAAGGTCAATTTTTTACATTTTGATTTATTTATTGCTGTAAAGAACCAGAAACAAAATGTTTATTTTTTCATATTTTCTTGAATTAAAATCAGAAATTTCAATTTGATTATGATTTATACAAAATATGAACAAAATGTGTGAATATTTGTTAAGCAAATGGTTTTTTAAGAATTTCTACGAATAAAAAGTTTGTATTAATCAGATTCCTCTAAATTAGAGGTTTTAAAGCAGGGGGTCGCGGCCCTATTAGGGGTCGTGGAGGTACTGCTGGTGGGTCATGATGTTTTATTTTTTATTATTTAAATTAATTCCTTTAATCACACATCAGCAATCAAACATTTAAATTGATTAACAGACGTAAAATACTGTATATTTGTTTGAAATTCTTACATGTAGTGATCAAAAATAACAACATTGTTAATTATCATATGTTTGAAATAAAGAAGCTGTATATTATTTGTATTGAATCCACTGTATTAATGTGCATTTTGTGTTGTATTAAGTCTAATTTGGAATTAATTTGGGGATAAAAATGAACTAAAATCCTGCATCTCCACAGGATGTAGCTGCCACTATTGTGTAATGTCTCATAGATAAATGCAGCTCACTGCATTTTTAAACATAACTGTAATAGAAATATGTAAAAACTGAAGCATTTGAGTCAAAGTGAGGAAGAACATTTGCTGTTTTCTGATTTCAGGCCCACAGAATGAACAGAGTCCATATTTTCCCCGGTTTGGTGTGTGTGGGCGTGGGGCTGGTGCAGCGCGTGTCCCAGTTTTGAACATGGCTCTGAGCGGGGCAGACATGGACAGAGAGGTGTATGGGTAATGCAGCATGAGGCTGTCACATGTCCGGGGCGTAGCCTGCAGCGGCGAGGACGAGGTGGAGGGAAGAACCGGGAGAAGAGCTTCGAGGTGCCGCCGTCCCCGATGTCCCCGTCTCCCCGGGGACGACTGGGCGCTACCGGCTCCAACGGCTCCGGGGCCCCTGCAGGGACTTCTGCTGCCCCCAAACCTGAAGCCATGTGGCGCGGTTGGCAGGCCTGTCCCCTTTGCAGGGGGCCGGGGGTCGCCCAGAGAGGGAGGGAAGGTGGGACCGACTCCCAAGGTGACTTCTGGTCGTCCAGCAGAGTCAGATTTGATTTAAAAACACAATTCTGTTTATTTAGAGTCACTGTTTTTAAATTATTAGCTTAATCTCAGGTTGATGGTTTATTTTAAAGAGACAAAAGTGTAGATTTTAGAGTGGCCTAGTCAAAGTTTGGAATATATCCAATAGAGATTCTTTGGTGTGACCTTAAATAATCCATTTATGATGGAAAACTTTTCAAAGTGTGTGAATAAAAACAATTCTGCAAGGAAGAGTGGACAAACGTTCATCCATTATTGCATAAAATCTATTTACATTTATCAATAAGGGGGGAAAACGTTTGGATATTTTTTAAACTTAATAACAATCTAAAAACTTTTTTTTTTTAACTATTATTACCTTGAAAACATTTTAGTGCATCAAGAAAGAGACGTCAACAAGAGTGAGAATACTTTTCACTAGATGGTTTGGGTAGATTTTATTCATATTTTTAAATAAATAAAATCATTTCAAAACTTCTACTTTTATTCAAAATATTTAGAAATATTTTAATGTGTCAAAAAAAAACAGCATAAAAGGTGTGAATACTTTTTCACATAGAACCAAATTAATTTGGATAAATTATTATTTTAAATTAATAAAATAATTTTAAATACTTCTATTTTTACTCAGGTTGTCTTAGAACATTTTGTTACATTAAACAAACAATAACTAAAAAAATACTTATACTCTTTCACAACAATGTAGTGAGATTGAGTCATGGAGGAAACTAAAGCTAACTGCAGGACGCCCCCATTTGGTGTGGCGCCCTGGGTGCAGCTGATTCCTTTTAGGCTCCTATTTTACATTTTTGGCATCAAAATCTTTCCTTAAATATAGAAATAACTTCCAGAGACACTTTCTATTTCAGAGTTTGAGGGTTCCCAGCTTCAAATCACTGCAAACCAAATCAAAAAGAAGGAGAAGAGAGTCCCGGTTGCGGCGGATCCTGCAGAAACATCACAGTTTTAATTAAAGAGCGTCACACAGAGGCAGGCAGGCGCGCGCCGAAGAGAGCGATGGACGGGTTCGAGAAGCTTCATTTAGATCTAATTTGTTTGAATGGCAGGTCATTTTCACAGTAACTTGAAGGGTTTCATTACAACATGTCATACATACATCTGGGTGACGGAGAAGAGCTCCACTCTTCAAACGAAGAAGTGATTATGTCCTCCAGAGCAAAGCTATTTTAATCCCCAGCTTCCTATTAACAGCTTTACTGTAACCAGAGAAGGTGTTCAAACATTAAATTAACAAATGAAGAGTTTGGACTTTTTAAAAAATACATCAACACAACGCCAAGACGGAAAGATAACGGAATGACAGAAGAAGCTCCTATTACTGGAATCACTAGCTAAAAAGTTAGCTATGCTAACCCAGAAAAACTAATCAGAAAAATTATTTATGTTAACGCTAAAGCGCTAAATTCAACCATTATTAACAGTTGATAATCAAAGCAGATGTCAAACTTCATTCAACAATTAAATTATCGCTTTAGAATTTATACAGAAATTTTTATTTAGAGGAAGGTAAATGTTTTCAAAGTTAGCAAAAATGCTAAAACGCTAAACCAAAAATAGCTTCGCTAGCGCAGCATTAGCAAATCGGAGGAAGTTTGTACACCGCTTGTTTGTTATCAAAGTATTTTATATTAAAAGTAAAAATATGCTTTTATACAACAGAGATGAGGTTTTAAATATGCTAAGCTAATGCCAAGCTGGAAAGATAACAGAATGACAGAAGCTGCTTTTACTGGTGGGAATCACTTGCTGAAACGTTAGCTTCTGCTAATCTCCCAAATTTCTATAAATTTTCATATTGTATTTTTGCATCACATTATTTGACAAATTATTCATTTGAAATATTCATACAGAAATGTAGCTTTGGACCTAAAACACCTACACGCTATGCTACTTCATAAGATAATAAATGGCTGTTCTCAAAGCAAAAAGCACAGATCAGGAAGACTGTAGATGTTAGCGTCTGTGGTATTGCTAATCCTCCAAACTGTTAAAAAATTAGTTTTCAGTTTGCTGTGTTCCTTAAAACCTGCAAACAACAAACTGGGAGTCCAGTGTGGATTTCTAAGTAACGGAAATAATAATGAACTATTTTTTCCACAACAATCTTAAGGTCTGACTTTAGAGTTGTGGTTGTTGGATCATAAAATTGAGCTTTTCTGAACAGTAAAGTTTCAACCTGAGGGATTTAGTGGACCAGAAAGCATCACAATCTATTTTCAAAGTGACACCTTCTCTTCCAGAATGGAGTCACTTCCCATGAAGGAGTCAACTCCTCAGATGGAGCAGCGAGGTAACGTCCTCCTTCTTGGACCGGCTTTTCCCTGCGGCTTGCCAGCAGTGCGGTTTTGCTAGCAGCATGGTAGCATGTATGCGCTGCCAGAAACAAAGAGGAGCTAATAAGATTGTGGAGAGAGAGAAAAAGAGAGAGGGAGAGAGAGAAACGGAGGCGGGCGGCCGACTACAATCCTGTTGGCTCCGCTTTCATCAGCTAGGTGGCACCGCGCGCTAATCCCCGGCGCGGCACCCAGCCGGGTGTCGCCGGGGCCACCCTGGCAGATCCGGCGGGCCATGTGGCCGTCCCAGAATCCCCGGGGAGGTTCGCAATCCCGCCATGTTGCGCTTACCTTCTGTGCAGGTGGCCTCTCCGGCCCCTCGCTGGCGTCCGGCGGAGCCGGAGCGGAAACTTCTGCACGTTTTGGCACGAAGAACCCGCCAAACTGTCGGTACTTTCAGACCCACAGATAAAGCAGCTTGATGTTGGTAAACTGAGCGTCACCAGCTTTCTGCAGCATGCTTTCACGCTGTTGGCATGGAAACGGCTAGAGTACGCTGCTCTGGGGTTAAAGGTCGAACCATTTCATCCTCAATTATTATAGATTTGGTTTAATACAAAATATTAGCTTTGTGCAACAACAAGAGGCTTTCGCTGATTTACCAAGTTTCTCCAAAAACAGATTCAACAGCTGATAAAGTCTATAAACCTCTGAAACTTTTTAAACTTTTAGAGCAAGTTATCAGGATTAGACGGTAGAGAGAGAAGCTTTATTTATAATAGACTGATATGGTATTATAATAAAGTATCCCAATAGTATTATGATGCCATTGTCATGAAGAAACAGTAAGCCCACAGCATGATGCTGCCATCGACTCCACAGCATGATGGTGTCTGATTATTTTAATATATTGTTGAAAACATGAATCCTGTCCTCACTTTTGATTTTGCGTTTAATCCCGATTAAACTAATCAGACTTTGTGTTTGTCACATGTGAAATAAAGTCCCAGTTGGGATGAATTCAGATTTGATTCTGCATTTTGTTCATCTGGATAAATCCAAAGTTTAGCCGCAGCGTTTCAGGCCCGACGCCTGGCAGCCGGCCAGAGCTCAAAGCGGCGCAGAGTGACCCGTTTTGTCGCCGCGCGCCGCTGGGAGCGACCCGTTTCTGGACGGGCCGCCGCTCCCACTGATGTGGTCCGGGTTCTTCTCCTTCTCGCTCTCCACCCCTCTGCTGAGCCACCTAATTATGAAAACCTTGACTCATTTACATGGCTGTGTTTGATCTAAATTACACTCCAAACCACACCAAATTAGGATCATCTGTGAATGTAAAACACTTTTTTTCCCCGTCCTGATCTCTGCAGGGCACATGTTCAGATGACGAAGGGGGAGTTACGGTTTTTAACGTCCTCTGGAGACTCGAGAGGGAGAGAGAGGGACCGGACTCGCCCACAATTATCCCAGGATCTGATCCGCCGCCATACGCCCAAATTAGAGCGAGCCTCTGACTGATTCGACGTACAGGCGGCACATTAATTACAATATGCCAATGGCTGGCCGGGCTAATTATGCATTCATGTTCTCATAATGTACATCAGCGTTTCTGCTGTTTGTTTAACTCCATTATCTTCTGCTCAAATATCTTAAAGCTGCATCACTGAAACACAAAAATATACATGAATATATTTACCAAACAAAAACAGATGGACGTTAATGCTAAGTAGTCACGCCTCGGGACGTTTTGGGCTTTAAATTACGATGCAAAAAGTGAATCAGCAAACGTAAAACAACTAAAATAACTACTAAGATATGTGCTAAATACAGTGGATTGGAAATAGGGATGCATCGACCCACTTCTTTCACTTCTGATACAGATACTGGCGGTTTAGTAAACAACAGTGAACAGCTTTAGCATTAGCGCTAGCATTAGATGCGGAAGCATAACAATAAAAAAGGGGATCTTTTTTATGTTATGTAGCATTAGCATTAGCGTTTCTTCTTGAGAACATGCTAAGAGGTGTGGAAGCATAACAGCAAACAGGTGCATCTTCTGTGTTGTGTAGCATTAGCACACAACACTTCAGGATTTAAAGGTTATTATATTGACCACTTGAAATAAAATAATTACTTTACTACAGTATTTTTAAGGTATGCAAGACATTTTGCATACCTTAAAGCAAAAATTATTACACATTTTAAATAAAGATATCCAGCTAATACATACACATTCAAGTGTATTAGTCTTTATAAATATTAGTTACATGCTAATAAATGCATATTAAAACTTATTTTGCTGTAATAAAATATATTTCCAAGGATAAACAGCTGATATACATAAAGAGTTTTGGTATTTATAATAATCAATTACAGCTTAAATAATTGCACAATAAAGAATATTCTTTTATAAAGTATATTTCTATAATTTAGAGCAAAGTATGCAAAGTGTTATAGTCTTATGAATTTGCACTTAAAGATTAATGAATGTATAATAAAATGCTATTTGCTAATAATAAAGTGTGTCATTGGTGATAGTTAAGGGAAAAAAAGCTAATAAATACATGTTCAAGTGTGTTAGTCTTCATTACTTTTAGTTAGAGCTTAATAAACGCATAATAACACATAATTTACTGCTATGAAGTACTAATATATAATTTAAAAGAAAATAGCCGACTAATTAATACATATGTGTTTGTCTTTCTATTTATCTGATACAGCTTAATATTTTTTCTATTATAAACAATTTTAATATAATTTAAAGCTAAATATCCAATGAATAAATACATTTTACTGTGTTTTCGTAGTTACAGGTTAATAAATGGATAATAAAATGTTATATTTTAATAATAAAATGTGTTAATTCGATTTACATAGCAAGAAAATATAATTTTAAACTATAATCTTGTCAGTTTTTCTAATAATCTTTCATGAAAACACTCATAGAATTGGGTCATAAAATATAAAAAAGTTATTTTTCTGTCCTAACATTAAAGCCAATTAGAGATGCAGCAGCTGGTTGTTGTTCTTGTGCAGCTTTGTGGTCACAGGTGGTTTAATTCAGCCAACAAAGACGACTCCAGTCTCTCATCCGACTATCCATTTTTCATTGGGAAAATGAAAACATATGCAAATCTTTGAGCTGTTCAACACTTCCTGGCCGGCTGTGTTTGTGAACGCAGCTTTGATCATGTTAAGTTTTGGAGCTGCGTTCCCCAGAAGACCCACTCTTCATTATAAAGTTCTCCAGACGTATTTCTGGAAATGATTGCATCTTTGTTTTAACTCTTACAAACGTTCCACTTACTTGCCGTCTTTTACTCTTATTCTTTTAATTTCATATTTATTATTGTTACAGCAGAGAGTCGGCCCATTAATAAGTTAGGATGATTATGCATAATTCACAGCCACTACATTAATGCAATTAATGAATTATAAATGAATAATTTCATGCCTGGATATAGAAACCTTTGAGTCAGAACGGTTTTTAAGAACTATTCAAATATCGGAAACTAAAGGTAAAACTTTTTCACCATTTTTTTTTTTAGCTTTATGAATCTTTTAGTACTATCTCTAGTGATTTACAAGATATTAAACTGGAGCATTTGCAGCTCTGCTATTAGGACGTTCAGGTGCAAAATGTAGGAATTTAAACATTTATACAGCTCAAAAAGCTTTTACAGATTTCTTCTTTTTGATTCTGTTGTACTAAAATGTCTAAGATTAAACAAATTTAACACAATCTGAGCTGATTTGGAGATACAAACAGCTTGATTTGATGTGAAAATGTATTTTATTTTACCTTTACAACAGCAGGAATTAACCTACACGTTTGTAAAACTAACCAACAACCAGGACAGATCAGACAGCATGAAGTAGGAGCAATCAGAAACTGTTCTATTTGTCTGAATTAAATCAATTCTGCAAAGCAGAGTGGGTCAAAATCCCACCATAATGTTGGAAAGTAATATTTTTATATCACTTTCACAAAAAAGTGTCACTATCTCATGACAGTTTGGTATGAGAAAGATAATCTGTGAAGAAAGATGTAACTACCTTCTCCCAGAGCTATCTAGAAACAACCAATCAGAGCCAAGAGGCGGGTCTTAGTGCTGTCAATCATTCCTTCATGAGGCTCTGCTACTCTACAGCTAGCAGAGCTTGTCCTAAAAAAACACAATTTCAATTAAACACAATTAAAATCACAAGTAAATACATGTTTTTCATGCGATAAGACATGCAGTGCCATCAATTTGCTACCACTTCCTGTTGTCTTCTTTGTCGTTTCCACAGCAGTAACATCCAGTTGCTGTTAACATGACTTGTTTATGCAAAAATCCTCCAAAACCACCTCATTCTAGCCCAAAAACTGTTTATTTCATTTGTTATTCCAGTTTGTGCAATTTTATAATCAATGCAAACGCAGCAATGATAGAAACGACTCATTAGAAGTTAAAGCAAACTAAAGTTATTAAATGTAGGGGGTAATTCCTCTTGCACAGGTTGGTTTTGAAAGCTTTTTCTTTAATAACTGAAGTCCTGAAGTGGCCTCAGGTTTTCTCTGAGGTAAAATGTGAGATATTACCTTTCCCCGCCGCTTTCTGGGGCCACCAGAAAACTAAACTATCCACTGATTGCTGAACGGAGATCAAACATCTCCCTGCAGATCTTTGAACCGGCAGCCAAAGTACGGAGAGGACAGCTATTCTGAGAAGTTTGTTTTCATGTCTTCTGTTGTGGTTTGACTGGGCGGGCGAGCCGAGCCTCGCTCCCCCAAATCCACAAAGCCTGGATCCAATAAGCCGCAGTATCTGACTGCGGCGGTGCGGTTGGCAGCGGCGGGGCGCTTCAATCTACCTACTGCACCCCCAAACGCCCCGCAGGCTGCAGCTCAGAGGTGCCTTCTCTCTTTCAAGACTTAATTTGCAACAAATGTTGAGAGTCTTTGTCTGATCCAAGAAATCAAGAGCTAACAGGTAAACATGCAGAAAGTTCCCCTGAAGTCAAGGAGAATGCGTTTTTTGTTGTTGTTGTCTACCCGATTTCAACCGTCATATCACTTCATTTTGTTTGCAGAGCTGGAAACATGCGGAGCGAATCGCCGCAGATAAAGTTCAAACGTTGAGGTCTCGAGACTGGGAAAGCGGCGCCGTAATTTGATCAAACCCATCAGTTCTGCTCTTCTGGCTTTCGTCGTTTCCACCTTGGAGGTTTGCTGCAGCTTTCTGTTTGTTTGCATGTAAACTGCTGGGGAAGAAGAAAACAGAGCGGAGGCAGAGGGAAACCGGAGGGGTTTATGAAAACCAAAGAGAAGAAATGGGGAAATGGAGGATTGTACTGCTGGGTGTTTTTCTCCAGTGTACCTGAATCCCTCCACCACTCAGAGTTTAAATGTTTCAGCTGCATGTATTCAGATTCTGTGGAGTTTCCGACTTCAGGAGACGATGCTGCCAACAAACACTGCTGGAAACCACAGAACGGTGTCGGATTTCAGCAGCTAACGGGGTTTCTAAATGTTCCTCAGTTTACAGAAACTTTAGACGATTTTATACATTCATAAAAACAAGTTTGTGGCAAATGATTCTGCTGAAGTCAGGCTTTAAACATGGAGGAGGAAACAAGGACGATACAAGATGGCGGATGGATGGATGGATGCTAAACAAATGGTTGGATGGTTGGTTGGATGGCGTATATCCATCCAGTTCCTTTATAACCTGAAATGTTGTGAATAATCTTAGGCAGAACTTTAAACTTGCTCTTGGTTTTGATGAGAATCAGAAAGGAAGGCAGGATTAAAGATGGCCGCCGTCTCCTTCATGATTAAAGATGGCCGCCATATCCTTCAGTGTTTTCCATCTAAATAAACCGATCTTCTCTCTCTGTGCAGAATGACAGACTGACATGGAAATGACCTTCTGACCTCTCACACTGATCTCAGCTTCTCCCTGCAGTCACTGCTGTTGTCTTTCCACTCAGGCATTGTGTTCAGACGCCTAAATCTATATTCTTACATTGAAACTTGTGTTTTTTTAAGCTGGTTGCTAAATTTAAGTACCATAAGCATAATTGGAGTTGGATTTTTCCTCCTGAGTGAACCTGCGACCCATTTATGCCGCTGCTGAATATATTAAAGTATTTTGTCACTTTCATTATTTTTGCAACCAAAATAAGTTGAGCAACCCGCCCTGCAGCTGCAGTGAAGACGAGCATGGTGAAACCGTCGCAGCAGCCGGTTGTTTTGCCGCCGCGGGGGCCATTACTGGAGCGGTTTTAACCTCTCCACCTCCTTCCCGTCTCAATCAGAGGCGTCAACATGCTAATAACTCCGCCAAGATGCGCTTCAAGTCGCCTTTTGATCTGCGCCGAAGCCGGAACGGCGCCGCGGTCGCCGGCGGTAACGGGGACCGCGTCTGCCCTCCTCTGTTTACGAGGCAATTCTGACCCTGACGGAGCCTGGAGGGGAAATGGCATCGAGACGGGAGCGCCGCTTCCTGTCGGGTCAAAATGAGATGCTAATTAATTAGCATTGGCATCTTTAGCAATGCGTGTCAGCTCCGATTTGGGCTCAAACAGAGCCGGTTCTGGCCGCCGCCTCAGGTCAGACCTCCACCATCAAGAATCTGATCACATTATGGATCAATAGGAATCAATCAAGCAGCTGACAACAAGCTTTAAGGTCTTTCACTGAAAGAAATGCACTCTGGGCAATGTAGTAATTCCCTCAGTAATGTCCGAATTTACATATCAAAGCCTTATATGGGCGGTAAAAGGTTTCAAGGTAGATCTTAATAAATTAAACTTTTAGAAATCCATTAACTTCAACGTTATATAACAGCTGAAATTCATCAGAGCATTCCTTATTACCTGGGAAACCCAAATCTGGTCTAGTCAAAGTCCTGATTATGTTTCCAAAGATCAATTCAACAACAAAGATCCACTTAAAAAAGGATGAAGTCAAAATATGAGAAAAAAGTTGTAAAATGAAAAAAGTATTAATAGTATTACTAGAATAAAGTTTTAATAATACGAGAAAAACTCTGAGTATTACCAAGATAAAGTTGTAAAATCACGGAGTAAAAATCATAATAATATGAAAATAAAGTCTTCGTATTTGGAGAATAAAATAGTAATTTTATGAAAACTCTTACACAAAAAATAAATCTTGTAGTCATATTTCAGTTTTTATTATCAGCTTTTGTTATCAGCAGCAAAACTTTAACATATGAAAACGTTAGAGTCTATCACAGAAAACAGACTGAAAGGCCTTCTTTCAGAGCTAATCATGCAATAAATATTGATTATTTGATTATTTTTAAGCTCAATAGGTTTAGTTGTAAGTGACGGAAACAAAGGAACGTTTTGCGTTTGGAAGAAACGGGCCTGAGAGGACGAGACAAACAAATTAGATTAATTCTCCTGAGGATCCAGAACCAGGAAAACAAACCAAATAAGGAAAAGGAAGCCGGCAGGTTGACCAGGTTCCCATCAAGAGGCCAGCAGCAGTCATTAACCGGAGATAATAAGCACAAGGTCAGGAGATTTCTGAATTATCTCCCTGTCTCCCCACTGTTCTGTCGGCCCCCTACCAAGTTGTGCTCAAGAGTGGCCTCACATTAATCAGCGCTTTAATTGCCACTTCCCTCCGAGTGTGTGGGGAATAAGGCCAATTTCCCCGAGTCGCTCTTTCAGGACGACGCAGACAGGTTCTTAGAAACACAGACACCGAGGACTGAAGGTTCGTTTTGAGGCGTTTTCAGTCAAAGTGATGGAGAAATGTCAATATTTGTTAATCCAAGAAGTTGGTAAATATTTCATGGTTCTGCTTGTTAATTTTATGGGTGTCCAAAGTGAGGCGCGTGGGCCATTTGCAGCCCTCGGAACAATTTTGGGCGGTCCTTGGCTCAGAAATCTAGCAAACATTGGAGACCTTCTTTGTAAAAACAAATTTTTACAGAAATCTGACTACTTTGCTTATTTCATTAAAATATTGTGTGTTTATTTAGCAAGTAAAAGTAATAAAAAAAGGTTTGGAAATTATAACAGGAAAAAAAAAACGCAAAAAATTTAGTGCACCCCGAAGAAGTGAATTATTGTAACATCCTTGCTCTCCTTTAGATGATCTAATCTGGCTAATCTAAGTGTATATAAGTTATCCTGCTCTTTTAAAAGCATTGACTGACTCTGAGCAGTAAACACGTCGTCCTCTTGCCGTATTTATTCAAGTCAAACTGCGTTTCAGCCTCCACTTCGTATTATTACATTATGCAGCAAGTGCAAACCCTTTAATAACCCCGTGTCAATGTGATTAATGGACATTGCTTAATAAATTTCCTGTAATTAAGTGTCCACCTGCAGCTTGCCTGGAATCAATTACCTTTTTGTTTATGCAATTTCCTTGAGGTATTTAGTTATGTGCCTCCATTAAGAAGTTGTAAGATAATATCTGCTTATTCTGCTAATTCCCAAGTTACCTTATGTGACACGGCGAGCCTGAAGCGAACAGCACAGCAGATGGATGACTGATGTTTGCCATTTGGAGCAGATTAAAAACAAGAAGGAATAATAGTAATAATAATAAGACTTGTTTTCTTTTTGTTTTTTTACAGTGTAGCAGACTGAATTGGGGGCGGTCATGAAGAGGAAAGTATACATTAAGAAAGAAACCCGATGAAATGGGTCACAGATAAATTATCACCTGAGGGTTAATAGTACATATACATATTGAGTGTGAAGTCGTTTTCTAATGAGGAGAGCAAAGCGTCTGATGCTAATCCGCGTCCTGAAGGTGTTCTTAAAGGGACAGTACGCCGACTTTACACACAGGATCTAATATAGAGGGAAAAAATAGAAGATGATAAAGTTTAAAAGAGAAAATATGGACTGGATGGACGGATGGATGCATTTCCCGCTCTGACGTTGTGCTGAACCATCATCTCCATTATCATCTCCCTCAGCCCAAACAGTTCAGAAACAACCTTTGACCTTTTCCCAGACCATCTCTGTCTTTTCTATCCGTCTAAATAAAATAAATCCTCCAGATGTTTTCAGACAAAAGCAAACCGA